>CM064529.1:44182079-44414061 GCA_032716605.1 Paralithodes platypus
ATAAGCGATGTAATTCGAATGCGTGGAATAAATTATTTAACAGAATCTATGCAAGGCTTAGAATTCCTAGACGAGAAGAATCAGAAATTATCTACATCATAATCAAATGTAACATACTGTACGGTATCATATAATAATTACAATAACGTTCTAAACAAAGCGCAGCTGCTTAGTATTTTAGAATCTCGGGAAGAAAAGAATATATCTTAAGTAATTAATAACAGATTCCCACAACGAGGGGGGGACCCCGGAGACAAAAACAGGAGTAATAGAAAGTTGAGCGTAGGTTCTAGTTAACCAGGTTATTATTTTAAAGAAGGGAATACTGACACTTAATACCAACCGTTATTCGCCCGAACTTTCAACTTGCAAACATACATAATAGCATTAAACATATAAGCAGGAAAATCAGTGAGTATTTGGCTAAGTGATTGAATGACCACCAATAGTGTAACAGCATGCGTAATACGTTTCTAGGATAGCTGTGAGTAATCAAATATGACACTTTAGATCTTCAGGCACGAGATCTATAATAAGCAATTACTACAATTCTGAGAGATAAACAACATGTGCAATGAATAAGGGTCCTTTAGACACAGATCTATAGATGGTTTTAGGCCACTGGTAATATTCAACATATTTTAACCTCACCTTCACAGCAATAATCACAACGTAAGACATTCAGAGACACTTAAGGGTAATAGTAGGAAGGGTAGAGAGCTGAGAGTAGTCTGTCTGGCCGACGGTTTGAACGTAGATCCACCAGGGCAGCACGTGTCAGGGAGGTAACCTGCTTCTCACAATCAGGATTTTCAGGATCCGGACTTCATGAAGGCGCACATTCAGGTTCGGTGCATAGGGAACTCTCATGGAAGGGGAAACGGGCAAAAGACAAGGCTCCACTGTTGTTAGAGGTCCCGGACTTATCTCAGACTTAAGGACATTTGAACACCCTTAGTCCAGTGGAATGTATTGCGTGATACTTTCTTCGCCTATAATTTCTCGTGTGAGGCTAGTTGTCTGTGACTTAAGTTCCTTGCTCTCACTTATAGGAATTGCAATGTAAATAAGGATCATTTGTGAACCGTTCTTGGTGATAAAGTTCTTATTGCTGATGGCGTAACAACCTTTTACACTATGTGAAAGACACATGGTAAGTTATTGGATTAGGTTACATATGGATAATAGTCTTGTTTATTATAAATCCTTAGGTGATGAAGTTTTACTTAGCTTAGTATTCATGAAATAAGTGGATGGATAATGCTGACCCCCCCCCCACCCCCCCACCACACTGTAATATTTCATAATTGAAGCTCTTGGGGCAACGTTGTAAGTAGGTCGCCACTATCATGTCTTCTTCCGCTATGTTTGATAGTTCTCCAGGCCCATCATAATTTGTAGACCTAATTAGTTCCACTTGTTCCGGTAGCATTCTGGCCTTTGGTGTTTTACTTACATAAACATTTCTTCATTATACTGAAAATCCGGGGTCTGGACAAATGGTGGCTGGTGATTGACAAGCGTAGTTTGAAACCGATGTTGTGATAGGGCATCAGGATTTCCTTTTACCTGGGGTGACTGTCCTAGATGACCTATTTCCGTGTTCCATAGAGTCTGGGAAATTCCTGAGGTCATGGGGTGCTCGGGTAGATGTTGTTCCCTCCTTTTCTTCTGTTCCCGCTTCTTCTCTCTGCTAACTTGTAGGATCGCAAATTTGCAGGTGTCCCTGGAGACCGTTCTCACTAACCCCGTCACTCATATATATATATATTATATATACAATATCAGTAGTAGGTTTTTTCACTTCCAAAGACAATTTGAGAAGGAATACAATACAATTAATGTGCAATAACTAGCATTGTTTTGGCCATTTTGTTACTTCCAAGGACATAACATGATGACAAAATACAAGCATATTTGCATGAAATAAGCTTTGCTTTGGCCATTTTATCACTTCTATTGACGTATGACAAAATATATATAATAACATTAATATGAAATAGCATTGTTTTGGGCCATGTCATCACTTCCAAATACATAATTTGAACTATAGATCATAATTATGTGTTTACCTACACAATAATACAAACTAAAACTAATAAACTCGGCTTTCGTTTGACACCCTGGTAAGAGTAACTAATAAATGAATATGTAAATTTATATCAACCTTTCTCATTAAACCTTTCAGTATACGATTGATGCATTTGTTTCTGCTTACTGGCTATGTTTTAGACGATTTTATTCAGAGGTGGAAGATATATGGAAGTCAGGGTTAATTGAGATACTCTTTCCCCTTTTTATTCCCACATATCTGTCCTAATCTTTGTAAAATCGTCTAATGATAGCACAAATATACTGTCAAAACGCAGAATAATCCTGAAGGAGTAACTATTGAAATGGGTGTATTTTATATGCAAAGTATATTATCATATCAGTTGACACCCATTTGTTTATACCCCTTGAGGATTATGCCACACTCTGACATTTTATTCAGGCTATCATTGGACGATTTATTACAGCTTAAGATGGCTCTGGGAATTAAAAGGGCAAATAATATATAATTTAACACTCTGACTTCCAAATACCTTTCCTAATCTGAATACAATTGTCTAATAATAGCCAGATAACAAAACAGATAAGGGTCATCATACCTTGAAAGGGTTAATAATCAAGCAATTATATTTACTGGTGATAAATTGAATCCCTTAGCAACTGATTTATCGATACTGGTACCTAATGTAAGTATATAAAAAACAATTTGTCACAGAATCACCTTCCAAGCAACATCTAATGTACCACAAATACACTTGACTATATATTACCTTATCAAACAGCTACCCTCAGCCAATCTATGACACTCCTATCCTGCCATTCCTGGAACGATCACATTCAACTGTTACTTCTTCAACATCCAGCCTCAGTGCACTTCCTCAGACCTCTTTCAAGTTATAGACGCCGACCAAACTCACTTCAATCAACATTTGTACATTTTTCTTCAGAAAAGTATGCCGGCTTTCAATTGGTTTCGCCTACAATGAAATTGAAGCAACAGGTCATATATACACTAAATTAACATGACGAAATAAAGAAAATAACGAGAAGACAACCATTCAAGTTAGATTGCTTATGTACCGCAAACACACCTGAAATAATTACCTCATCGAACAGCTACCCTCAGGCCTCAGCCAATCTATGACACTTAGATCCTGCCATTCCCTGAACGATCTCATTCACCTGTACTGCCGATTCCTGAGGAGGTTAAATGAAGGGAGGTATTGTCAGGTAAAGCGTACCTTTTGCAGAAATCTCCATCTTAGGAGATTTCAACATTCACCACCTGCAATGGCTCTCCCCTCTTTCCACTGACCAACCTGGTGAACAAGTCTACATCTGTTCTATCCTAAATGACCTTAGAACAGCTAGTCCAGCAACCAACCCGTATCCCGGAATGCTTCGGAGATCGGCCCAACATTCTCGGACTTTATTACTATCCTCTAACCCTTCTGCTTATACTGTATATTTTGTTCTCTCCTTCTGGCTCATCCGACCATACACTTATATCTATCACCTGTCCTATCTCTCCGGTATGGCCACCAGATCCTCTCAGCCGGCGGCGCTTGTGGCACTTTGGTGCTGCCAACTCGGAGGCTCTTCGGCAATACTTCTTTGATTTCCCATGGAATTATTTTTCTTTCCGTGGCCAGGGACCATCGGTGAGTGCTGAACGCATTACCAAGGTAATCCTCTCAGGCATGGAAGAATATATTCCATTTTCTTTCTCATCAGTCTAATGCAAACAAAGCATTCAACTGTATCGACAGCTTAAAACTCAAGAATCTCATACTTCATATGTTTCTGCCCGGAATCAACCCAATCTCTTCTTCGACTCGCCAAACATTCTTTTATCAATAATAAATGCACTGAACTAATCCAACTCTAGCTCTTCCCAAACATTCTGGCATCTAGCCAAAATCCTCGCCAACAATGTTTCGTCTGCATCTTTTCCCTCGCTCTTTTCAAGTCAGACGGCACTACCATCACTTCTTCCTCTGACAAAGCTGTACTCTTCGCTAACCACTTTCGCTAATAACTCCACTTTGGATGATTCCGGTGCTATTCCTCCCTCTCCACACCCCTCTCTCCTACTTATGCCTAATATCATAATCCCTTCTAAGGATGTACTTTCCGCCCTCCCTGGGCTAAATACTAAGAACGCGTACGGACCAGATGGTTTCCCTCGGGTTGTACTAAAAAACTGTGCTTTCCGTGCTGACTCCCTGCGTAGGTAAAATCTTCTGTTTCTGTCTCTCTTCTATCGTCTTCTCTTCTTGCTGGAATGTTTTCTCTCATTCAACCTGTCCTAACGAAAAGGATGACCGGTCTCAACCTTCCAACTATCGTCCAATTGCTCTCATTTCTTGCATCTCTAAAGTTTTTAAAACTATTCTTACCTCATAATGTTAAGTATTTATCTACCCATACCCTACTCTCAGACTGCCAGTATGACTTCCTTAAGGGCCGTTCTACTGGTGATCTTCTGTCTTATCTTACCAACTCTTGGTCATACTCCATTCGGGACTTCGGTGAGACTTTTTCTGTTGCGCTAGACATATCGAAAGCCTTCGATAAAGTCTGGCACAAATCTCTCATACCCAAACTACCCTCCATCTGTGCCTTTGTCTCTAATTTCTTTTCCGGCCGTTCCACAGCTGCAGTTGTTGATGGCCACCATTCACTTCCTCAACCTATCAACTCCGGTGTTCCACAGGGTTCTGTCCTATCTCTAATTATCTTCCTATTATTCATTAATGACCTTTTCAACTGCACCTGCAGCCCCATTCACTTACAGTATATGCTGACGACTCTACATTACACTATTCCACTAGCCTTCCACGAAATCAGGTGCAGCATGAACTCCAAAACCCACGTAAGGAGGCCATAAATCTCTATCATCTGATCTTTCTACTATTTCTAATTGGGGCAGAGAAAACCTTGTAACTTTTAATGCTTCCAAAACTCAATTTATCCAGCTGTCTACTTGTAGCCCCCTTCCAGAAAAACATATCTTACTCTTCAACAACATACAAATTAACCCTTCATCTTCTCTTACTATTCTTGGTATCTCTTTTTCTTCTAGTCTCTCTTGGAAAGATCATAATTCCACTCTTGCTAAAACAGCTTCCCAGAAGCAGGGTGTGCTCAACCGCCTTTGGGGGGTTCTTTACCCCTGCGCAGCTTCTAGCTCTGTATTGGGGCACAGTGGGTCCATTGAGTATTGTTCACATGTGTGGAGAGGATCATCTCACACAGCACTTCTAGACAAAGTAGAAAAGAAAGCCTTCTGCCCAATTTGCTCATGTCCCCCTCACCAATTCTATGCAGTCTTTCTCTCTTCGCCGCAGTGCTGCATCTCTCTCTTACTATTCTGCCGCTATTACAATAATCAGTGTTCCTCAGAGCTCTCTCAGTGTATACCATCCCATCTTCGTAGAGCACCTAGCACTCGTCTTGCAACACAATCCCACCCATACTCTGCCTAACTCTCCATCCCAAGAGTGAAACGATGCTCCCAATCTTTCTTCTATTCAAACAACTGAGCTCTGAAACTCTCTCCCAGAATCTGTCATTTCCTCATCGTATGACTTAAATTGCTTCAAACTCTTTGTGTCCAGGCCTTTTGGCTCGAACGTCCCTTAATTTTGGCCCTGTCACTCTTTCAACTCTGGGGTTGGTGCTCGTCACAGGCAGGTCTGCCTTTTGCCTCCCTCAATCACATAGAACAACTATACAATTGTTAAGCGAGGAAATATGCATAACAATGATAGGCTATGATAATAATATAGTAACACGTAGTACAAATATGATTATCTTTGTGATCTGTACCAGATAATTTGAGGTAATGTAAGGTTGACAGGGAATTCTTCATACAGTACATCGCACGGGCAAGTTGGCTTTAATGTCTCGCGCTGATACTCCTTCCTTTGCTATCCTTCCTCCATGGGCGATTCACCTTCCTCCCAATTACCTGCCCTGAATGGTTAGAGGTCTCTTCAGTATAGTGTTCTTTTGTTTACGTGACCATTGGCCTATAGGTGCATTGTCTTAGGGTCGATTTTAGTCACACCTAACCTAACCTAACCTAACTTACAAAACCCTATCTAATCTAACAGTACAGGGTTGGCATGATTGAAATCAAAAGATTCCAATCGATTGTAATCATAGAACAAAATCATTGATTATAATATATACAAGTAATTATAAGATATTTGTCCGCTAATCCTAATGGTCTACCGACATGTTTACCCCCACAACCATTTTAAAGTAACTTATATCAATTAGGGACAGTTCAGGTTTTCTTCCTGCCTCTTAAAGATCCTCACTTCTTACATAGCCTAGGGATATCAGTGTAGTATATTTGTTGTCATAATTACTGTATATACATGTGTGGCTAAACTATCAATGGAAGTTAAATATTACTAAGCTATAATGAATCAAATAAAATCAATCTAAATGAATACTCTATATCTAAATTGAATTCAATCTGAAACAAGCTAATTTATATCCAAAGGTCTCACATAATAAATGTATATAATTATAGGGTAAGGTTATAAGGGTTAATATTAGCCAGGAATTAACTCACCAATAGTTCCACGTGGCAATGAGGCAAGGGAGAACGTTTTACCCAATATGGTGGTGGACAATGGGGAACGAGACTTCGGTCCCGAGACACGAGTCAAGTTAAAGAAAGAATAAATGATTACATGGGAATGGACATGAATATTATGCTTATCTATCAGTCAGTCATGATGTCGATGAGAGCGTCGTGATGGTGTAGCTGTGTGTATTGCTGTATGTGTATTGTGATTAGAGGCACAAAAGCACGATCAACTGAGGGCGGAAAATTAGATGTTAACTGGTTGGTGTTCGTGAAGGCTCTGACGTACCTCAAAAGCACACCTTGCTGCCTTGGCAAACCGCCAGGAGCCCAAATTATCGTACCGCTTTTAGGTTGCTCTATACGATAAATTATATTAATATATACGATAAATTCATATATACTACATAAGACCATGGCAATATTGCTTAATAGCATATTAGGCCTTTTATAACTTAACTTATTTACAATCTTATAATATACGATCTACTCGTCCTACATCGTGCTGTAGGAGAGATCGTGACGTCACAGAGACATACAAGATCACAAAAGAGTCATAGTCTATCGTATTTATACGATACACTCCCCCCACAAAAAAGACCTGAACCCCACCTTAAACCTAAAGTTGCCCAGAGGCTATCTTCTGACGCCACAAGTCGACAGCGCCAGCAGCAGCGCGTCTGGGACGCGTCCCGGTCCGAGAATGATCACCATCAGTATGAGGTGAGTCGTTCCTTCGAGAATCCTCGGACCCAGCAATAACAGGTGGAGCCTCAGATTGCAATGCGGAATCTAGCTCCAAAGCGTACAAACGTGCGATTGGACGAACAGTAGTTCCAGTGGCTGTCTTTAAAAGCGCCACCCGCTCTACAGAGTCTGCCCCCTTGTATACCTCCAATACGCGGCCTAATTTCCAGTATAAACGAGGACTATCTTCTTTAATTAAAACAACGTCACCAACTGTAGGGGCCGTTGGTCTACCAGAGGGAGTAACACTCCTTTCCCTCAATGCTAGCAGATATTCACTAATCCACCGTTTCTTAAAATCCTCGAATATCCTGGATATATACTGGTATCTCTTAGACACCGCTACCGCAGAGTACAACGAGGGATCCTCTAACTCTACTATGGACTGAAAATCAGATGGAAACGCAGTCAATGGTTTTCCATATAGCAAGTGAGCTGGCGTTAATGGTAGTGGTTCTTGCAGGTCGGTGTACACATATGTAAGCGGGCGATCATTCACGACTGCCTCTATCTCTGTGAGGACTGTCGTCAACTCACTCTTCTTTAATAGAGCACGTCCTACAACCGCTCTTAGTCCTGACTTTACTATGCCGACACACCGTTCCCTCATTCCACCAAACCAAGGTGCCTTAACTGGAATGAACCTCCATTCGCACTTCTTCTCTCCCAAAAAAGTGATGATAGTAGGATCACTACTCATATCCTTTAGATATTTTGATGCTTGGACATAAGTGGGAGCATTGTCGCTAAGAATGAGTTGAGGGAATGAACGACGGGCACAAAACCGTCTGAACGCCAGCATAAATTCTTCGCTAGACATATTATCACATAGTTCTAGGTGTACCGCTCGAGACGTCGCACAGGTAAACAATAATATATAAACCTTCTCATGCTCCCTCGTCTTCAATGCCCCTGTGTAATCTAATCCTACCGCTTGGAAAGGTTCTACGTGCTTTACACGGCATTCAGGTAGAGGTGGAGCTGGTCCAGTTGCATATGGTTTACCCTTTAGTCTCTGGCATATTACACACTTTCTCACTACGCGTCGAGCTACTTGTCGAACTCTGGGTATCCACCATATGAGACGTAAATTTGATATAATATGACATACCCCGTAGTGTTTTACTTCCCTATGTGCACGTATGATCAATAGATCAGTAACGTGATGTCTTGTTGGCATAAGTATAGGTCGGTTTGTGCCGTCTGGTACACCCGACCACTTCAGGCGACCCTCACACCTGATGAGGCCATTGTCTAGGTGCAACCTTAGTTGACGCACTATATTAGGCATTAATGTCTTATTCGAGCCTTTCAAGGATTCTAATTCATTGGAAAAGGTTTCTACTTGAACCCATTTGATCAAAGTTACTTCAGCTGCTTTAAATTCACGAGCATCAATGTTGTGACCCCTGTTGCAGAGTTGGCCCGTTACTTTAAGCTTAAGATTGGATACATATCGCAACACCCAAGCTACAAACTCTGACTAGTTTATTATAGTCACCGAATCTTGCCCACTTTATGATAGGACCCGGTGGCTCATTTGGTTGGGCTGTAACTGCCACTGTTTCCAGTGGCAGAAGTCCCTCACCAACAGCATGCCATATCGTCCATTCACTTTCATGGAGCAGCCACTTTGGACCATGCCACCACAATTCGGACTTCATTAACTGGCTAGCCGTTATACCCTAGTTATGAGATCACTAGGGTTTTCCTTTGTATTTACATAATGATAAGCAACGTCTGGCAAAAGGGCTCTAATCTCATCTACCCTATGCCGCACATAAACTGGCAGAGACTTCTTGCTATGTATCCAGTTGAGTGCGACCTGACTATCGCACCATACGTGAACGATTTCAATATTTAATTCGCTCTCGTATGCTGCGCGTACATGTTGCACCAGACGTGCTAATAGCAGCATGCAGTCAATTCCATTTTAGGGATAGTTACCTTTTTAACCGGGGCTACTTTGGCCCGGGCTGTAACTAAATGTGCCCCAAATGAAGTAACAACATATATGGCTACCCCGTATGCCGTGGCGCTAGCATCGCAAAACGTGTGTAACGTAACGTCACCGAACGCCGCCACTTTACGAGGTATAGGTTTAGTACATAGGATGGCATATTCATTCAACAACAATGTCCCTTGGTCATTCAGGTCCTCGGGCAAACTGTCATCCCATCCTATTTTACGTCTCCATTCTTCCTGCATTAGAATCCTAGCTCTTATGGTAACAGGTAATGCTAGACCCAAAGGATCAAAAAATTGCGCAACTTTGCTCAACAGACTTCTTTTTGTGTGCGCTCCTGTCTGCTGAGCAAAAGACCTTGTTTGAAAAGTTAGTATGTCATGTTTAGGTTGCCAGATCATCCCCAAATTTCTGGACTTTACCTGGTTAAGAGATGCCGTACCATCCACCTGTATTAAACTCTGAAGATCTTCACTATTAGTAACCCACTCGCGGAGAAATAGATGTGCATCCGCAAACAATCTGCGTGCTTGCCAGTATGCATACAACAAATCATCTTGACTATCGCTAGTACCCTGCAAATTGTCAATGTATAATCCGCGAGATAGTTTATGTCCTCATGAGTGTCAGCTAGATGTTTTCTGATTGTGGCATTTAACAAAAACTGCGAGCAAGTGGCCCCAAAGAGTACAACCCGAAAACGGTATATTATGATGGGACTTTCAGAGTCGCTAATGTCGCCGAACCAAAGAAAGCGGGTAACATCTCTATCTTCCTCCTTTAGCTTGACCATCAAGAATGCTTTCTCGATGTCACTGGTATAGGCGTACTTTCCCAGCCTAAACCGCAATAGATGTTGGGACAGGTCCGACACCATGGACGGACCTGTCAACAGGCAGTCATTCAGACTGGGTTGTTGACCTTGGTGGGCAGAACAGTCATACACCACCCGTATTGGTGTGGTGACGCTGTCTTTCTTTACCCCATGATGGGCCAGATAGTGAACCCTACCCTTCTTACACGGTTCCTCGACATCGACTCTCTCAATAAAACCCCTATCCTCATAACTCCGAAATACATCGTCATACGCCTGGCGCGTGCTCGGTTCGTTAGACAATTTCCGCTGCAATGCGCGCAAGCGACCTAATGCCAAACCATAGTTGGTAGGTAGGCTTATCTCACTGTTCTTCCAAGGTAAACTAACTTTATATTGCTTGTCTGAGGCACAGTAGCACACAGACTCGTCAAACCTTTGTAGCGCAACTTCCGAGTCATAATCAGTCTCCATAGGATTAATGCCTATGTGATCCAATCTCCACAGTCGTTCCAGGTCGAACTCGGCAGCCATCTTAGGGTCACTAGGTTGGGAATCCTCCCTTCCCAACTCCTCTGCCGCGGTTACATTGACTCTATATATCGAGACCGTGTCGACCAGGACCTTTGACTGTGTAGTATGCACCTTTCCGCTCATGCAGTATCCAAATTTAGTGGGGATTAACCCTTATTTAGCGGCGAGCAACATAAGTCGAGTTAAATAAAGCTGGACTATGTGGCGGCGCTCGACATAACTCGAGTGGCAATTTCAGCACGTAATGTGGCTGAGAGAGAGAGACATGTGGTGGCAGGAGACTAGCGAGCGTATGACTGCTCCAGACCACCGCGGCGAACCTACTGACACAAATCTCAGCTCCCTCCTCCCTCTCTCACTCGCTACATACTCAATTATGTACTGAAAGTACCGAATTACCTGCTTTTTGCACTCGCGTTGCACGGTTATTGCAAGAAAACTATCCATCATACAAGGATCGTTATGGTGTCATTCGAAAGCTCTGTTTATGACCTTTCAGGGATAGGTACTAGTTTTACGTTCTGGGTCTTATTTAGGCATGAAAATGATCACGTAAACAGCCCTATTTTGGCAAAAAACACCCCGCTGTGCGGTACACATAAATAAACCGCATAGGCCGCTCGTAAGGTGTTAAAATTACACCACACATCTTTTTAAATCTAGGGTATACTACTTCATAATAATGATCCACACCAAGTAGAACATGCACCTCACTCTGATTTCCCATGGGATCTGACAAGTTAACCACTTTGCTACGTAATGCGTGTTCCACCTTCTTCACACCCACAGATACATATTCTGGTAGGGTGTCTACTACGATACAAGTCATAAAGTACCGGTTTTTACGATAGAAATATGAAATCTCCGCTATCTCGTAGTCATGTTTATCAGTAACCCCTGTGAAGCCCTGTAATCGAAGAGTCTCAGCCCCTACGATTCGGTGCTTCAGTCCCACTAGTACGGACCTCTTTATAAAGGAACGTTGAGACCCTTGATCTAGAAGTACCCGACAAACTTTGTTACTGTCATTACCTTCCATGGGAATCTGTATTGTGGGCAATATAGTGGTGTCTTGCGTACTACCTAGTGCCACAGTTGTAGTACCCTCATTTTTGACGTCTTTGACTTTATCTGCTGTAGGACACAACTTATCAAAGTGATGTCCTTTGCAGTGGCGACAGGGCCTTAAGTATGTAGCAGTACATTGTCCCTGCTTATCATGTTCTTTACTTAGACAACCTACACATAGCTTCAATCTTTTCGCCTGTGCTAGGTTTTGTCTCATTTGTTGGGTATTTTACGCAGAAACTCCATTTATGTTTGTTGTTACATAGCTTACATAGAATCTGAGCAGGTTTCTGATACACACCCTCTTTCTTTACTTTAGTCCCCACTGTCATGCTTACTGTTCCCCTCTTCTCCACATTCTCACTCCCTCCCGACTCATACATTCTCCCTTTGTTCAACTGTAGATTATTGATCTCCTTACTGAACTGAGTTTTGAATTCCCCCAGCTCAAATGATCTTACCTTATCAAGTATTGCCATAGGAAGCTTCTGACGCAAGATAATGACTATCATTTCCTGCGTGGTAAGCCCTAGGGTATCTAGCGATCGAGTATGGCACTCCATATTTGCCCTGAAGTTTGTCAACTCATCAACCCTATACTGTGGTTCTGCGAGCCCCAACAAGGCAACGACATGGGCCATCTTCAACTGCTCTCTATCCCCGTATGTGGACTCTAATAAGTGTACCGCTTCAAGATAACTACCACCTACTACTGCAAAACCCTCTATTAAATGTAAGGCCTCTCCTTCCATTTGTCCCTTCAGATAGTGAAACTTGCGGACATTATCCAAAGAGGATTCATGAACCGTAGATCGAAATACGTCCCAGAAAGCTAACCACTCGGTCAACTTGCCCCCAAATGTAGGAAGATTGAGCTTTGGGAGGTGTACAGTATGTTTTGGGTCAGCCCTTCTATGGGCCTCATTATCGCCTCCCTTCTTACTCGCGATTGCACGCTGTAATAGGTACTTCGCTCTAAAGACAGGTTCGTCATAGAGGGCGCGATTATCACACTCTGTAACAATCTCTTCCTCCTCTGTCATGGCAGCCACAATCACCTCACTCAGAGCCGTAATACGACCGTGGGTAACCTGGACGTTTTCTAATCTAGCCTCCAATTCCTCTAGTTCAGCAGTAGTGATGAAAGTGTTGACGTCCACTATTAGCCTATTCATTACTCCCCGAAGTCCCGCCCTTTGATTTTTAGGGGCTTTGTTCAGCACCCCACTAGACGGTGTCTCTTTACCGTTTTTATCCATTTTGCTTGCGAACCTATAGGCTATGTATCTAAATATCACGTTACAAAAACAACGGCCAAATAACAGGCTACTTAAGAGACGCCAACCGGCGGACTTCTATGTTATGGAGAAAAAATAGTACACTATATAGCAATACCTACTAATGGATCATATTGAACAAGAAAAAATGTTAGGTCAGGTCATATGTCACAGGAAGTCTGAAACAGAAAAGAACATTACTGGGGAAAGACGATGGGTGGGAAGCAGGACTTAGGCAGGCGCAATGACACAACCCCGGCGTCCCTCTCTAGCCAACGCTTCGTTAGCCCTACAATTTTGTTATATAGGACTTGATTGGTGTCTAAGTCGAGGTGGACACCATCCTGGTCGAGGTCTCGGATGCTGAGTGTTATGGAAACAAAGCGGTGCTTCGTTTCTATTAACCGACACCTCAGGGCGCGGTTAACAGAATTTTTTATAGCCTGAAATTCCGCAGCTGAGAACCCTCGGACTTTCGTCCGGCTCTCAATTGCCACGATCTTGCAGCTTCCTCCGGACTCACGCTCCAGATCCAGCGCCACCTCTTTAATTGCGTCAGCTAACTCGCGGGGCACTGTACCGGGGCGTATATCATTGCCGCCTATAAACAAAAAGATCATATGTGGCCTAAACCGTACCACTTGCCCCCACTGGGGGGAGGCTTTCAGGGTGTCAACGGTTGCTCCCGGTACCCCGAAGTAGGTCAGCCGGAAAGTTCTTTCCCCCTCTGACGCCCGATACGACTCAGTACCTCCGTCAGCTGCCCTTAGCCTAGTGGCATAAGAATGTCCCACTATGGCTATTCGCTGAGGTACCGGCGCCTGAGGTACAGGAAGATAGCCAAGCCCTACCCCTCCGGGGTCCTTGCTCCTGCATCCCTGGGCTAATCCCTTGCTCATTGCCTAAGATCCCTTACTGGTAGCTAGATCCCGGGTCTGGGCACCAATGTGGTAAACTATCAATGGAAGTTAAATATTACTAAGCTATAATGAATCAAATAAAATCAATCTAAATGAATACTCTATATCTAAATTGAATTCAATCTGAAACAAGCTAATTTATATCCAAAGGTCTCACATAATAAATGTATATAATTATAGGGTAAGGTTATAAGGGTTAATATTAGCCAGGAATTAACTCACCAATAGTTCCACGTGGCAATGAGGCAAGGGAGAACGTTTTACCCAATATGGTGGTGGACAATGGGGAACGAGACTTCGGTCCCGAGACACGAGTCAAGTTAAAGAAAGAATAAATGATTACATGGGAATGGACTTGAAAATCATGCTTATCTATCAGTCAGTCATGATGTCGATGAGAGCGTCGTGATGGTGTAGCTGTGTGTATTGCTGTATGTGTATTGTGATTAGAGGCACAAAAGCACGATCAACTGAGGGCGGAAAATTAGATGTTAACTGGTTGGTGTTCGTGAAGGCTCTGACGTACCTCAAAAGCACACCTTGCTGCCTTGGCAAACCGCCAGGAGCCCAAATTATCGTACCGCTTTTAGGTTGCTCTATACGATAAATTATATTAATATATACGATAAATTCATATATACTACATAAGACCATGGCAATATTGCTTAATAGCATATTAGGCCTTTTATAACTTAACTTATTTACAATCTTATAATATACGATCTACTCGTCCTACATCGTGCTGTAGGAGAGATCGTGACGTCACAGAGACATACAAGATCACAAAAGAGTCATAGTCTATCGTATTTATACGATAACATGCATGACTGATTACATTATTTAATTCTACCCCCACTTTAACCATTCTGATGTCTTCACCTAAATAGGTTTATAAGGGTTTACTATGGACTAATGTTATCCTATACATTTTTCTCTTATCCCTCTTACCTATGAAGAGTAATATCAGCCAAGCAGGACCCCACATGTTCAGTAAGTATCTAGCATGTTGAAACCAAGCAAGGGTAAATCTGACTTAGGCATCGTGTCTACAGCTGGCAGGAAAATTTACCCTATATGCGCGGAATGGAAGTTTACTTACAAACAAGTTTGTATACAGTCTCACGTCCTATATATCGGCTTTTCAGGCGGCCCTGTCAAGGACTGCCTCTGTTGTCAAGTTCTTTATTTTGAGATCGGACCTGAGTACCTGATTCCACGCCATTCTACGTCTACCCCTATGTTCCCCCCACGTTCACAGTCCGGCATTTCTTCACCCAGTTCTGATCATCCATTCTCTCCCCATGACCAAACCAACCAAGTAATCTTGTGCGCATCACTTCACTGGCACTCCTAATGCCCAGACGTAAAACAAACTTACTATCCTATACTTACCTGCATGGGATTTTTTGCTTACAGCATTGTTCCTTTGGGCTCACTTGCAATCTATTAACCCAGTTTAACCTAACGTAACCGTGCAATAGCTAGCTGAGAGTGGTGTGAGGTCCTTTCACTGTAATGTATTTTCACGCACATGCAGAACCGATTTCCCAAACTTAATCTAACCCAATTTTACAAAACCTAACCTATGCTAACACAGCCGAGCTAATCATAAAGAAATGTCACCAAAATTCACATATGCTAAACTTATGTAACTAGTTAATCTTACTAAGACAAACCTATTGTAACCTGTCATAACAGAACCCAACCTAGCTTTGTTTATTTTGCAATAAGAAACATATCAGAACCAAATACAGCCTAACCTAAAATAAGGATTTTTCAATCCTGAAGGAGGGTCTTCGGGGGTCTTTTTAAATCTTGACTGATGTTTAGTGAGGAAACTAAAAATATAATAATATATACATAAATGAGCAAATATAGACACCCATCCCTTCTTAATAGAAAAACACCCCAAGACCCCTCTCCGAGATTAATTTGAACATTTTTAGATTGACAAGTTTTTCGGCCGAAGGCCGAATCCTACTAAATGTCAGGCTCGCTATTGCTCGTCCGGAAAAAGTCAACCACTTAATGAAAGAATAATTTTAGAAAAAATAAAAAATAAAAATTCAGGGTGAATTGGGGGTGTAAGGTTCAGCCTCCCCTTAAGTCTGGTTAGATGACGTTAATTTAAATTAGAAGTAAGCTTTAAGGGGGGGGTTATTTTCTGCACCCCTGTCTCCCTTATGCTTTGACCCACTAGTTTTGACATGTGTAACGTTCTCCCATTAGTTTGGCGATTTTAAGACATTTTGCCGCATTTATTTGCCAATATTAAGACCTTTCACCACATTAACTTATCATGTCATTACCGAAACGACCTCATTTATCTGTATTATCTACTCACCTGGGGTGCCACTTAGCTGCTCAGAATGGTAAGCAGTCCTTTCGCTCACAGGCAACTTCGCTCATGTGTATTATAATTTCGCTCAGATATTGTAGCTCATAGGACCTTTTGCCCACGGAACAAGTTGACCCATAACAGTTATCCAGTTGGTAGGATCATAACACTGAAGGATGGAGTTAA
Organism: Paralithodes platypus; assembly: GCA_032716605.1. Taxonomy (NCBI): domain Eukaryota; kingdom Metazoa; phylum Arthropoda; class Malacostraca; order Decapoda; family Lithodidae; genus Paralithodes; species Paralithodes platypus. The sequence continues at coordinate 44,198,585 of CM064529.1, forward strand.
CCTGCAGGAAACATGGGTTATCTTAGAGGCAGGGCATTTTACCAACTATGCCTTGTTCCAAATAGGTAGGCCAGAAATCATGAAGCATAACCTCTGTAGCTCGAAATGGGCTAGAGCGAATGGCTTGTAAATCTCCAAACCTATTCCCTGGCGGACCCTTCCCAAATAGTACCTCCATTACTCTAGATGTTAATGTTCTAAAATGTTAGCCGACTGATTTGGAACAGGGTATAGATGCCTTTCGTAATACCAAACTGCATGTACAGAAGAAACTGAGTGGGATTATCATTCCTTAGATAATTTGTTATGGTTTACTGATTTACATCAAGCTGTATATTTTAGTCGCAGCTTACGGCATAGTTTTAATACATGGCAAGTACTCCCCAGATCAGAAATTGAATGCAGTCAAAAGCATAAATGTTGACGCACACATTCGAATCAGTATCGAACACAAACGAGACAATCCAATACAATATTATTGCCCAGATGCTTCAGAACTTGGCTTCAATGGTTCTAAGATTCGAATTCCTGTAACTTTGTATATGCAGAGAACTGTACAGTCAAGAGCATAAATGTCCACACACCCATTTGAAACGTTAATCGAACGCAAATAATACAATACAATGCTTTCTTATAGCCCCGATGTTTCGAGTGTAGGAGAAAGAAATGTTGGATGAATTTACCGGTACCATTAACCCCGAGAACGAGGCTCCCCCTTTGGTCATTACCGTGACATTATGACCACTCTGGTCTTATGGCCAGTTATTAATATAATGGGGGTGTTAGTATGAATGTTTTTCCTTCTTCTTCTTCTTCTTCTTCTTCTTCTTCTTCTATATATTCTCGTTTGCCACCTAGACCTCAATCAAGATTTTGTATAAATACCCCCAACATCCTCTTTCGGGATAAATGTGTACGTTTGTCGGTACTAAAATATCCCTGCCGAAGGCTGATTCTTAATACAATACTCCAAGCTCGCTATCGCTCGCCAGGAAAAAAATACACCTAAATGACACGAAAAGTCCAAATATTGGCGACAATGCGACAATGCAACTGATGCAATTCCATACGATTTTCATCGCAGACACCAAGAAATGGGCACATTCGTGACATGTCGCAACAAAATCTTGAACCATCGCATGATAATCGTTTGACTCGCAAGGCCTCGCAAGGGACCCTACAGGTCAGCGCAAATGTTCGGATTGTTCAAAATTTGGGACGAGGATTTGCGAAGGGTCCGAACCCTCGCAAGCATCGTCGAACATTGCCGAGCGATCGGCGAGGCCCTCGGAGATCCTCGGCGACATCGGCGAGACATCAACGAGGGTGTCGCACGAAAAAAAAGCATCGCCGAGAGTATACCCGCCACGGGTATACTTGGCAGAGGCGTGCGAAGGGCTGTGCGACGTAGATGAATGCTCCGAAAACACCTTCGCCGAGGCCAAAGAGCACCTTCGGCGAGGTGGGTAAAAAAAAATGATTAGGCCTATAGCGAGCCAGCATTGTATGGAGAAATCCGGCTTCAACGGAGACATTTTTCTATCGAAAAATTTACAAATTTAGCTTGCTCTAAAAACAAATATATATATATGTTGGCTCGCTACCGCTCACCAGGAAAATATTGAAACCTGGATGGGGTTACACGTCTTAAAAAAGTAGGCTGAATGGGGCCGAACGGATACAAGGCAAAGAGAGAGGGAGAGAAAGAGAATACCAAAAAAAAGCGAGGTGGGCTCAATTTCAAGCCTTAACGTAAACATACGGCAAGGACATTGCCAATCTCCGAATTAAGGGGAGATGGGTCGTTTTTCTGGTCCCCTTTCTTCCTCATGGTTAACCCCATTAGTGTTCATATTTTATGACGTTCGACCCATTAGTTTGGCGATTTTAAGACATTTCACCCCATTTCGTTGTCAATATTAAGACTTTTTGTGTCATTTAGGCGTCGAGTTTTTCCTGGCTAGCGATAGCAAGCCTGTACTTTTTGAGGAACCGGCCTTCGGCCAGGATATTTTTCTATCGAAAAATATTCAAATTGATCTTGAAGGTGGGTGTTGGGGGGTGCTTTATATGCTTGATGGAGGTCTATGGATGAAACTAAATAAATCATAAACAAATAGATAAATGAGCAAATATTACGCCCATTAAAGGGAAACGGACCGTTTGTTTGGTCATTCATTCCTTTATTTCTTAGTTTCCTCACTAGACCTTCATTAAACTTAAAACAAAAAAGTCTAGTCTACCCCCCTTCAAGATAAATTTGTACATTTTCGACAAGATGGGTTGGGTATGAGGGGGGATCTGCTTGGTGTGGGCCAATCGGCGCTCTGCAGACCCCGTAATCTTGTGTTGATCTCTAACCGTTTTGGTGAGGTCAGTCCTCAAGGCATTAGTGAGTTGGGTCTATAATTAGGCCTTGTAATTGGGGATGGGTGTGACAGGAATCTGCCTTGTGTTGGCCGATCGGCTTTCTGCAGACTCCCGTTTTCCTATCTTCTTATGTTTGTGCCATGAAATATATGCAAAAAGTTTTCTGATAATCTCGCCAAGGTATCTGCCGAACCATCGCTTAATTCGCTGAAGACGTCGCAGAACATACGCCGAGGATTCGTTCATCCTTCGCATTATTTCGCAATATTTTATTAAAATGTGAAAATTCTCGCCGAGGTCATCGGCGAACCATCGCTCAGTTTGCCGATGACGTTATCGTATTTCTATCTTCCCTTATTTATTTATTATTTTATTATGCAAGTTTCAGTTGGTAGCTTCAATGCTAATTACTTTATTATCAATATCCAAGAGGCTATAAGGGAAATATCAATAGAAACACAGTTTTAAATGCTCCTGTGATTATGAAGGATCTCTTTACTATGTTATAATTATATGTTGATAACCATACTCCAAACTATGTAGATAGATACACATATCTATCGTATATTTAACCCGGCAAGTGCTGATCTCATCATAAGAGTTTTACCGGTGCGCTGCGGATCTCCTCATATAATCCAAGGCCTAAAAAAAAAACATTTAAATCAGACCAGTATTTTTTTTTCTTTTTTTTGTATTGCCCCTTGGCCATGCCAAATATCACTCCTCCACATCCCCTCCTTCCACCCCCCCCCCCCTTCAATTATCACCTATTCTCCCTGTTATTCCCTTATTCTTAGGTATATTTTCGTGCTAACATTAGCGAGTAGCTAGCAGGGCGTGGTCATCTGTGTTACCAAGCGTGGGAAAGAGTGAGAGAGAGACTTCCACGCAACAGTGTCTCTCCAGCTGTCGTAACGGCTGGCTGGCTGGCAGGCTGCCTCAGCCATAAGTTATGAAACTCCCGGCCTCTATCGCCGATTTTAACCATCCAAATGCTGTTTCCACTTGTTTTATTGTTGTAACAGATTAATACCCTTATAATCAACGTAAAATAGGTGCATATGGATAAGTATTAATGATATTTATGGTACGATGACGATTTGAGTTTAGGAAACAGTCTAAATACCTCCGCAAAGGGAGGGGTGGCCAATACCCCACCTACGCAGCGGAGAGGTTAAGTCTCATTGTTTACTCTAGAGGTCATTATAATTGCTATATATATTGATTCATAAGAATCATGATAGTTTACTATAGTTGGAGTATCGTCATATATTTATAAGAATGCAATTCGGTAATAAAAGCAAAGTTATGAATTTTGTTAATTTTAACTTTTTTTAACTTTTGATTAATTAAGTTTATACATTGTTACACTTCAGATAATAGTTTCACAGAGTTCTAAATGACTGAATAATTTACCAAGACCGACTTGGATTGCTTTAACACGTATTGTATGATATCAAATACTTAGTTTAATTTAACACAGCTTGTATGATAGCTAATACTTGGATTAATTTTAACACAGCTTGTATGATAGCTAATAACACCGTTTCCTAATAAATGTTCCAACCAAAGCTTTACATCCTATATCAATATTTAATTTGTACTCACTATTATTACATGTAGTGTCTGTCTGGGAGGATGGGGCTTGGTTGTGTTGACTGCTGTGGGTCTGGACTGCTACTAACTTTTTGAATTCAATGTCAAGCTTATATATCAAAGTCTCCTGACTTTTTCAATACCTTATTAGGTCAATTCTATGACAAACATATCTCACAAAACACAATGCATGACTTACATCTTACAAATGTGTTTTGTCATCTGGTCTGTATAACTTCCTTAGAGTAGAGGGAGAGGCTAATCTCACTTGCCTCATTACGAACACTTGAGGGGTGGCTGACAGCTTAACCCACTGAACCCCAGCGACGACAACGTGTCGTCGGCAATGTATGTAACGCTAAACCCCAGTGACAACAATGTGTCATCACTGTTAATTACTCCGGTCCTATGACACCTAGATGGCTCAGATTTGTATGAGAACTGTGTAAGTATCCCACGCAACCATGCCTATGGTTGAAAACTCTCAACGTCCAACCGCGGGCGCGTGAGTGTGCAATAACCTGTTTTTGGGTGTTTTTGCCTTCAATTTTCCCCTCTTGTAAATCCGACTTTCGGGCGCACCGTAGGACCCCTTAATGACCTAGGGGATCGTTTGTTTGTGGGTTTTCCTTCATTCCTAACCCATTCCCAATTGTTTCTGGAAACAAAATTGTTTTCAAAACCTGCCAGTCCCTGGTGGTACATTTATTATAAACTAGCTGGGGCACAGTGGGTTAAGGTTTGAGAAGGGATTTATTATTCTACCATCTTTTATTATTTATTCAATCTACCATCTTTATTCATTATTCCACTTATTCCTTAGTTTTAATGGTTATACCTTATTCTAGTCTTTATTTACATATTCCTTAATCACTAGAAGACTCATTTATGTCGACATCGACTCTCGACAACGTTGCATAATGTCGCCCATTACGTCGTATCCATCGGCGACATCGTCGCCGAGTGTAAACTTGTCAACGGTTTTTAACGGTCAAAATCGTTGACGTCGCACAAATTCGACTACATCCTCGGCGACGAAAATCATATGAAACCGCATCAGTGGGAAAGGGGCATTAAAATCGCCTAACTAAAAACCTCATAACTACAATGGCCAAGCATTAGGGAGAAGGGGGTCCAATAAAACAAAAACATCCCTGTAACGTGAAGGCAATACAATTAACATCAATTGACATATATATACGGTATATATATATATATATATATATACAGTATACATATATATATATATATATATATATATATATATATATATATATATATATATGATTATATATATATATATATACTATATATATACTGTATATATATATATATATGTATATATATACAGTATATATATATATATATATATATATATATATATATATATATATATATATATATAATTATACAGTATATGTATTATACCCCATAATAGTAGAACACACTTACAATCTATTAACCCCTTTAGTTAATCATATAATTAACTACACCTTCATAATCCCTAAGTTAAACTGATCACAAAGATAAATGTATCCAGATTGTTTATACTTACATTGTATAAACATTATCTGTAAACAATCTCTCGTCCCTATATATCACAGAATGTCAAATTAACTCCTAACTCTCCCACAATAATGGATGGCACCAACAAATTAACTCCTAACTCTCCCACAATAATGGATGGCACCAACAAATTAACTCCTAACTCTCCCACAATAATGGATGGCACCAACAAATTAACTCCTAACTCTCCCACAATAATGGATGGCACCAACAAATTAACTCCTAACTCTCCCACAATAATGGATGGCACCAACAAATTAACTCCTAACTCTCCCACAATAATGGATGGCACCAACAAATTAACTCCTAACTCTCCCACAATAATGGATGGCACCAACAAATTAACTCCTAACTCTCCCACAATAATGGATGGCACCAACAAATTAACTCCTAACTCTCCCACAATAATGGATGGCACCAACAAATTAACTCCTAACTCTCCCACAATAATGGATGGCACCAACAAATTAACTCCTAACTCTCCCACAATAATGGATGGCACCAACAAATTAACTCCTAACTCTCCCACAATAATGGATGGCACCAACAAATTAACTCCTAACTCTCCCACAATAATGGATGGCACCAACAAATTAACTCCTAACTCTCCCACAATAATGGATGGCACCAACAAATTAACTCCTAACTCTCCCACAATAATGGATGGCACCAACAAATTAACTCCTAACTCTCCCACAATAATGGATGGCACCAACAAATTAACTCCTAACTCTCCCACAATAATGGATGGCACCAACAAATTAACTCCTAACTCTCCCACAATAATGGATGGCACCAACAAATTAACTCCTAACTCTCCCACAATAATGGATGGCACCAACAAATTAACTCCTAACTCTCCCACAATAATGGAAGGCACCAACAAATCGTAAATGGAAACACTAGTTATTTATTTTCCACTTACAAATATGACCACCATAAATGTTGTGAGGCTCTTATTATACTGGGGTCAGATACTTATAACAGTTGTCGGGAATTTAGATAAAGAGGTTAAATTGCATATCACTGGTACATGAAAATGTCCCAACAAAATTAGTTATATAATATTTACCAACGAATTATTCGATGGGTGTAATCCAGTCCCCCACACGCGGCTAATTCAATTGCATGACATGTAGGAATGTTCACATAATACAATATCGATACAATGAACTTAGCTTAGAGGACTGGTAATGTAGGACTGTTGATATAGATTAATAATTGTAGCACATGATGAACTATGGGTTGAGTCAGAGCCGGGGGGAAGTTGTTGGCTGTATGGTGTTGATTGAGAGACTAAAGGGCCGGCGTCCGATCGCTTTGCTTCGCGAAATTACATTTGGCTGCCGGCTCATAATAATTATATCCCATAACTTGGTTTCATGATACATCTAGAGCTGATGTAGATATTTATACATTACAGTTAATATTTAACCTACACTTAATAATAAACTGCAATACACAAAGAACCAGCCGAAATCGTACATGCGATACGATACCGCCAAATTAAAATGCCCTATTGGACCTAAACTGTCGGGATCATTACCCTATTCCCGACAACAGTGATGGTGCCTTATCTGCCTACGACAGTCATATGCTAAATGTGGACAGTGTTATCAATACACCAAAGCAAGTCATAAGTGGGTATTATAACATAATTATGATAAACCAGTGTCCTTGTTATAAGGAAGTTATGAAGTCGTGAACAAGGAATAAGGTACACAATCATTGGTTTGTTATGCCCCTCACCTCGCCTTATCTTGTGGCATCTTTGAGAATCCGGTCCCTTTATTAACCCGTCCAGCACCAGCGACGCGTCTGGCGCGTCGGCGATGTATGTAACGCACAGCCCCAGCGACGCGTCTGACGAGTCACCCTAATTGCTCCGACCGTAACCTCAGGTGTAGCCACTCGAGAGGGCTCAGATTTGTATGGGAACTGTGTACGTATCCCACGCAACCGTGCCGATGGTTGAAAACTCTCAAAGTCCACGTGCGTGCGCGTGAGCGCGCAATAACCTGTTTTTTGGGGGAAATTGCCTTCAATTTTTTACTCTTGTAAAATCCGTTTTCGGGGGCTCTGTAGGACCATTTTTTGAGCTTTTTGATCGGTTTTTCATGGTTTTTCCTTCATTCCTAACCCATTCGCTATTGTTTCTGGAATAAAGACAATTTTTCAAAACCAGCCGGGTTCTGGGTGTACAAATATTAATAATCAGCCGGGGCTCGACGGGTTAAAGTAAGGGAGAGTTATAGCATGTGTACAGTTTGCAGTATCACTAACATTAGCTTCCAGGGAATCGAAGCATCTTAAAATTCAGGAAGGATCTGTTGGATTTGTGGGTAAATGGTTTGGGAGATGGGGGGGATTACTAAAGAGTAGTTTTTACAACTGATGTCTTAGTTTAGTAAAAATCGTCTAATGGTAAGCAGATTAAATGTAAGATAACGCCATTGCTCTGAATTGGTGAAGTTAAAATTCAACAGATAGATCTCACACTGTTTCCTTGTGGGTTCTGAGTAGCTATACACATTTTGGTAACCAAATGTGTAAATTCTACGGGGATTACACATACACGTTATCTTCTGTTTATAGTTTACTTTAACACCCTCCCTCCCAACACACACACACACCTGTCCATACACACACACACACACACCTGTCCATACACACACACACACACACACCAACCCTTTATAAAGTTGTCTTAATGCAGCACATTATAGAAGTCATTAATATCAAGTATATCTCACCAATACACATGAGTTTATACATTTGTATATACTCCTTGCCGGCTTATATTATTAGGTCACGTGTGTATGTGAGATATACTATATATTAATTACTCTCGTGTTTGGCTGGGCGAGAATTAAAATTAAATCTCTATAGCTCGAGTTGCGTGGGGAATCTTGTGAAAATTCCTGTATTGTATCCTGAAATTTGGATCCTGCGACTTGTGAATGTAATTGAAATACATTATCCAAGTAGGATGTCCCTTCTCCTTAATATATCGATAGGAAAAGGTTAAGATTCTTTTATCACGCCGGGGCGTAGTGGATTAAAAGCTTGGACACTCGTTCTGAATGTCGCAGGTTCGAGTTCGGCTGGGAGTATACAGTATATATATATATATATATATATATATATATATATATATATATATATATATATATATATATATATATATATATATATGTATATATACCGGTATATATATATATATATACTGTATATATACTGTAAATACATTCTATGTGAGTGAGGGAGACAACAGATAGAACTGGCTGTAGCAAGTGCCTCCCCCATTGTTGAAAGAGTGACAGCGCCAAAATCAAGGGACGTTCGAGCCAAAATACCTGGAGTCACGGAATGTGAAGCAATTTGAGTCATAGGAAGAAGAAAAGACTGATTATGGGAGAGAGTTCCAGAGCTCAGCAGTTGAATAGAAGAAAGACTGAGAATATACCGGTATACATATATATTGTTATACCAGGGTTTTTACCAGGTTTAGTTTGGATTTTGGTTGGTTCTACTTAATTGGAGAAGTCAAACTCATACAACACATGCACAGAAGAAACAAAGGGTAACATATAACACTGTGTACATTGGATGAACAACTATATTTATGTAATCACTAAATTTAACATTACTAATATTTATACGTGAATAAATGGTTATAACATAAATGTGCCAAGCACGGGCGAGGATCCACAATGGAACTAGGGATCTCTTAGCTATATCTCTCTTTCACTATGCTTCCACAATTATAGTAAATCTCATAACTCAAAGAAATAATGAAAGTCTAAATAGTTGACTCTGTCTTGATAATAGTGCCCATTCGCACTAGGAAAAACTAATAGAGTATTAATGGTGAACTCTATCTTTATCTTGACTCACGGATCACAATCATAGAAATAAACAGTCTCAATGGTGGACTCTACGTTTATCTCGATTCACCCGTCGCACTGGTGTGAATTTGGGGACTGTCGTGCTAACTAGTTCACCTTATTGCACTGGTGAGGAATATAAACAGAGTATAATTTATGGACTCTAGTTTTACCTGGATGCACCTGTCGCACTGGTGTGAGTTGAACAGTCGAGATTTGAGGACTGTATCGTTCTGACTAATTCACCTTGTCGCACTAGTGATGACTTAAACAGGGTCTAAATTTGGGGACTTTGTCGTTCTAACTAATTCACCTTATTGCACTGGTGTATTAGTGAGTGAGGTTTTTCAACATTTACTCCTAAGCTAGCACTTGAAGTTGGAGTGGCGAGCGTAGTGTGAGTTGAGATGAGAGAGCAGCTATCTGGTCTTCTAGTTGTCCGTTGGGCCATTTAGGTGGTCCTGCTGTGTGGATGAGTAGTTTGGGATACAGATGGATTAGCTGGTTTTGGGTCTTAAATGATAGATCCTTGATGTCATGACATTGGACACTTTCATCGGACTAACGCGAGTAATAAGCTAGGACATGTCCTGGGGTTAGAGTTACTCGTTTATCCTGACCGTTATGCTAATCGGTGGTGAAGTTCCGTTTTGGTGCTCTTGACTTAGGGTCTTTAATACAATGCCTCTAGTGTCATGACACAGCGACAAGGTATCGGGCTAACGCGAGGAGATAGTAAGATCATGAATTTACTGATTTCGCTCGATCTGCCACTGACCGTTATAAGAGGTTCAAATAACTCATGGGCGGTGTTTAAACTTTTTAATTGTAAGTGTCCTCGACCATGGCGTCGGACAGATACACTTTTATATGTAGAGTGCCGTTGTTAGCGGTATCTCACAAAGCCGTAAACTAGTTGAATACCACTATACCATGGCATGTTATAACATTAATTCCTCAATAGGGAAAATAACTCCTCAGACCTCGAAAGACATTCACCATGGTTTAAGTACAATCCTTGAATGGGAGGGTAATTTTAGGGCTAGATTATGTACAGGGTCATTGAACCAAGCCCTAGAATTGCTTGCCTTATCCAGGTTTTTGTCGGGGTAGTGACGACTTTGGCGGAGATGTCCCAGGTCAGGTGTGCGGGGTCAGAAGGTCATAAGTCCAGGGAGGCGTATTCTGGGGGGATTAGGAGGACCCCCTAGAAGTATATGGGCAGGTGAGTAGATTTCTTGGCGGAAGAACGGCATAAGTGTTCCTGGCTAGTGTGTCTACGATGGTCCTGTTCTCCCTGACTGAACACTATTTACTTCTTTGTGGCTTCATGGTGTTGGTGTGAAGTTGCAATGGTTTTGCCTGGTGTGTTTGGTACCTCAGGTTAGATCGTGGCAATTCTGGCATCTCGTTTGATAAAAGGTAGTGATGCACAGGTGGTTTTTGGGCGGCTAGGTGTGGTGGGTTTTGTCTTGGTTTTATTTCCCAAACGTGGTTTTACTGGCGAGTTGATCTGCTGTGATGGAGGTGAGTTTTCCTTTTCGGTGTAGATATTCTGCTTCTGATTTCTGCTGTTGTCATCTTTGTTGATGATGTGGGGAAGTTTGAGTATTCTTGACATCTTCGTTGTTTGGTTCTTATTACTTCTTTCCTTCGCATTTGTAAATTCTCTTTAAGTTGCTCCTTCGTCCATCCTGTTCCGTTTTCCTTTTTGTTGTTTTCTGCTGGTGCTGGTTACATTGGTCTCCCCTTCGTTCGTTTGTTTCCTTTTTGTGTGGTATGTTGGTATTCGTTAATCTGGTTATATATATATATATATATATATATATATATATTTATATATATATATATATATATATATATCGGTATATATATATATATATATATATACAGTATATGTTTTGTTTATATATACACAGTATATGTTTTGTTTATATATATATATGCCTCCATCATATGTGAACACAAATTATTTGCCAGTATATGTAAGGATTTACAGGATTCACAACTCGCCTAAGGGTCCGTCCGTCTCCGTGTATCTGTTTAGCACTATTATTCTTTAGTGGTCTGTGGTTAATGCATCCACAAACCTGCTTTACCCTTAGGTAAGCCGTACAGATTTGTATAAAGCTTACTACCCTAGATAGGTTTCATCCAAGGCTGACGAGTCCCATCCACTCGGATTTTTATAAGGTATAAATGCCCATTCAGCTCTGGCCCTTCTCAAGAACTGCTTCTCCATCCCAAAGCTCCAATACCTTTTGCGCACATCGATCACTTACACGAACACTAGCGGCCTTCAAGAATTAGATAACATAATCCAAGAAGCAGTGACCAGCATCACCAACGTAGAATTTCAAGAACGGACCTGGGCACAAGCCACTCTCCATGTCCGCCTCGGGGGCCTGGGGATACGGAGAGCTACGGATATTGCCTCCCCTGCCTTCATCTCTTCCCTTATCGCGACCAACAATCTTGTAGTGTCCATCCTTTCTTCTCAACCCGGAATGACACTTGATGAAGACGTAGCAGAAACGATTAACACCTGGAAGGAAAGTACAGGAGCAGAGGAGGAGCCTCTGGGTACCTCCAGGAGCAAGCAGAAAGTGTAGGATACCATCTCGGCGAAGAAAACACAAAAAAGTCTCCTAACCAATGTCGACCAGGATGCTAAAGCACGCCTCCAGGCAGCCACCCGTTTGGAGAGTGGCTTGTGGTTCCATGCCATCCCCATCCCACCTTTAGGAACTCACTTGGATGCTGAAGCGCTCCGGGTTGCCATCGCACTCAGAGTGGGTGCATCAGTTTGTCACCCACACACTTGCAAGTGTGGTACATTGATGGATGCTCAAGGTCACCATGCCTTGTCATGTAGTCACAGCACAGGCCACCTGCCAAGACACTCTGCACTAATGATGTCATAAAACGGTCCCTGCAGAGTGCTAACCGTGCATCAATCCTTGAACCACATGGACTTGTCAGAGAAGATGGCAAACGGCCAGATGGGATGACCACTTTCCCTTACAAGAATGGCCAGTGCCTCGTGTGGGATGCCACATGTGTTGACACTTACTCAATAACCAACATCCCCAGAAGCGCCAACGAAGCAGGTGAAGCCGCTCAGATAGCAGAAAGTAGAAAGCGAGAAAAATATCAAGTCATCGCAAGACATTATCAGTTCAAGCCTCTGGCATTCGAAACTGCAGGAGTCTTCGGCCCTACCACCCTCAATATGGGGAATGAAATAGGCCGAAAAATCAGAGAAGTTTCAGAAGAACCCCTGGAAACAATCTGGCTCTAGCAAAGACTATAGGGCCATGCCACTGTGTGTGGCCCGGGCAGGAGTGGTGTATCCGTAGTCTTACCAAGGTAGGGAGTATAAATAACTATTATTTGTATTTTACATGTTGTTTAATGTACATAAATAAAAGGAGATGTGTCGGATGGTTGAAAGCCACAGTTGCTCACGTGTTTGGGGCTAGCAACACGTATTATGAAAAACATGTATCTATCATATGATAAACTACCTCTCACTTCACTCACTCACCCCCGCAATTTACAGGAGGATAACAGGTTTTTCACAATACCCAGACGGAGGTCGATAACAAAAATAAATACAAATGTTAACAAGTCCCATCCACCCGGTAATGAGAGAGAGTATGTTGTCCCCATTCAGACGTAATAATACACTAAACAATTTACACTTAACCCTTTCACGCACAGGACACGATGTGTGCCCTTTCTGGGATACTTAAAAACCTTTGTGACAATCAGGGGTGTTTAGACATCTTTATTTTAGTTACTTCAAACTTTGCAGTTGTCTTTGAGTGAACTGTGGACAGAAAACTAAGTTTGGAGAGGTAATTATGAGATTGAGATAACTCTATTACTGAATGCTAAACGGCAATTCCCGAGTCCGCAGGATGGCGAGAGGGTTAGTTATAACACAAATGATACATAGAAACAGTGTTATAATCGGTTGTTTGTTTTAGTATGAAGAAATATGCAAAGAAGACTGTTTTAGTGTACAATTTCCTGTTACAATTAAGTGTTCAAATTTGACAACGTACACCTACTTCTAGTTTGCGTTGCCTCGCACAATTATGTCAAGTGAAAAGAACAGAAAAATATACCGGTAGCCTACTGAACAAATGTATAAATAATTAAAACAAAAATTATAAGTTGCACACATTAATTTTAATTACGCTTACCCTTCCAAAATTATTATAAAGTGTTAATTAAATAATCCAAAGAAAAACATAAGGAGAAGAACAAATATATACAGTTACTTTTCATTATGTGTTTCTGTCCAATATTTTGTCAAGTAAACAATACAAACAAATAATATACAATTTAATAAGTTGGAGAGAAAAAAAAACGTAATAGCGAAAGATGCAAGAGCAGTATGTTGTCCACGTCAGTCAAGAGCGACATGACGAGACTGCGTGTGCTTCACAAAGGTTTGCTGGGAGGGAGGGAGTATGCAAGGTAAAACTTTATGGAAATAAAAACATAAAAACAATACATTATTTATTATAAAGAAAACACATTCACACTATACCTACGAGAAAAAGAAATGTTCAAGGTAGATCAAATTAATAAACACATGCATAACACATGCACACAATACTTACGAGATCAACAGCCACGTTATAGGATAGATGCAAGAACACAAAAGAAAAAAATAGAGTATGTACTACAACATTTTCGAGGTGCTGACAATAAGTGCATGCACACACAACCAAATACTACACACACACACACACACACACACACACACACACACACACACACACACACACACACACACACACACAACCTCTAACACGCACCAGTTGCTCTCAAAACTGTTTCGTTCAGAGCCATCACTCCGGAGGGAGCGTTTACATAGCTCCTGTTAGAGGGGGAAAATATAGTCACTTAGTAATAGAACACAAAATATACGACACAAAAGAACTATAAAAAGTAAAGTTAGTATGCTTATACTCTATATATTTGTCTGTAAATCGATAAACAATGTAAAATATATATAAAAAGTGAAATATATATACACTCAACGAGAGACTAGGTTAGTAACTTCTACTACCTGCCAAGCGGGCATATTTACCCTAAATGAGCTTCATTCCATGCTCTTTTTCATGCATAAAGAAGAGCCAGAGCATAATACAATTATGTATCCGTGAAAGGGCATTCATTGCGCTTTCCAATGACACCTGAACCATCCTTCTACGACCACGGGTTGTCTTGCAATGATCGTGCAACACGAAGGAAAAATCCCTAAAATACGGTAATTTCCTGACATATTTCCCTGTCTAGGGAAGCAGTGGATGTGGATGTGTGTGGAGGTGGGGCCAGTCGCGGTACGGGAGCGGTGCCGAACGGTCAGAGCCAACCTACGCTCCTCCCACCGCTCGGACTCTCTCTCAGAGCCGATTATGTGTTCAAAACCGCATACGAATTAAGACGGGCCCCGCTCTTTAGTCCTTGGTTCTCTTGACCGCCTTAAGTCGGGCGCCGCCAAAGAGGGGTTAAATACAGAAACTAAGCTAATAATACATACAAAAATAATGGTAAATATAAAAAAATATGGGCAAAAGTAAGGCAAAACAATATCGGAACGTTAACACTGCCCATGTTAGTGTTGAAAGATATTAGAATGGTTTCCCCTTTTAAAACTACTAGCTTTGACTTATCTAATTTGCAAATAATACATACAAAAATAAAAATACATTTCAAAGTAATCCCCCAAAATGTTTAAACAAAAATAGTATGTATATAAAGAAAATGGAAGAATAACCCCAATAATACGTAGATCATATAGATTAAGTACAAACTAAAGCGAAACATATAATAGAACAAGACAAAATTACAAACGCTATTATGAAATAAGTCAGAATATATTGACCAGAATGAAAATGTCATATTATTTGTTTTTATTTCGAAGGCATTGGAGCGGTAACATTGCTCGTTAGTATGAACAAATATTAGACTACATACACCTACAGTTGTTATACCCCAAAATGTTGTCTTGCTGTTCTCCTTAACTAATTATTACAGGGATCAAGACATTCATAATACAACTATTTGAAATAACTAAAATATAGATAACGTTAAATAAATAAAGGTGAACACAATAGTAAGTCAACTTAAACATGTAACAAACATAAACACAAATATATCATTACATGCAAAATGCTACAATGACAAAAATTAAATTAAACATAAGCCATACAGTATGCCTTTGTTGAGAGCCATGGGACCGTTAACACTGCCCCTGTTAGTGTGGGAGGTTAGGAGAATAGTGTTGAGAGCCAAGGGACCGTTAACACTGCCCCTGTTAGTGTGGGAGGTTAGGAGAATAGTGTTGAGAGCCAAGGGACCGTTAACACTGCCCCTGTTAGTGTGGGAGGTTAGGAGAATAGTGTTGAGAGCCAAGGGACCGTTAACACTGCCCCTATTAGTGTGGGAGGTTAGGAGAATAGTGTTGAGAGCGAAGGGACCGTTAACACTGCCCCTGTTAGTGTGGGAGGTTAGGAGAATAGTGTTGAGAGCCAAGGGACCGTTAACACTGCCCCTGTTAGTGTGGGAGGTTAGGAGAATAGTGTTGAGAGCCAAGGGACCGTTAACACTGCCCCTGTTAGTGTGGGAGGTTAGGATAATAGTGTTGAGAGCCAAGGGACCGTTAACACTGCCCCTGTTAGTGTGGGAGGTTAGGAGAATAGTGTTGAGAGCCAAGGGACCGTTAACACTGCCCCTGTTAGTGTGGGAGGTTAGGAGAATAGTGTTGAGAGCCAAGGGACCGTTAACACTGCCCCTGTTAGTGTGGGAGGTTAGGAGAATAAGCCATACAGTATGACTTTTGTTGAGAGCCAAGGGACCGTTAACACTGCCCCTGTTAGTGTGGGAGGTTAGGAGAATAGTGTTGAGAGCCAAGGGACCGTTAACACTGCCCCTGTTAGTGTGGGAGGTTAGGAGAATAGTGTCACATTAAAATAATACTGACAATACACAAGAACATTTATGAATTCCAATATATATATATATAATATATATGAACAGTAAATTAAATGAAAACAAAATCCAAAATATTATGTATATATATATGTGAACATTACATATAACCTAAAATATAAGTCACACAAACATAAACATTTAAATATATATAATAAGTCAATAACACTCGTCATTCTCCGTTAGTCAAGTAATAATGCTGACACGTGTCCATGTAAAAAAGGTTTGTTGATGAAGTTGACACAAATTAACTTTGTTTCGTGGGATGAATTCTTACTGAGATTAGCTTGATAATCTTACTCGCTCTCTCTCTCTCTCTCTCTCTCCCTCTCACACACACATGCTCTCTCACACGCACCAGTTAGTTTTGAACTGTTTCTTTCAAAGCCATCACACTGCCATTCTTAGTGGGCAAAATTAAGTTACTAGTGTCACCTTTAAAACTACTATACCCTGTTCTAAATTGGTAGGACATAAATCGTTAACCCTAACTTCTGCAATTTAAAGAGGGCAAGACCAAACGTCCCAAATGGTAGAACAATTAGCACAATCACTCTAATAATTTGTGAGTTATGGAGGTTACTGTTCAAGAGTTTTGGCCTACTTATTTGGAACAGGGCATTGTGAATCTCTTTGATTTTTACAATAATATAACATGCAGTAGAGATACATTATACAGTAGTATATGTATAATACCCGGTTAATAAAATATAAGTAAAAATAACATACAATAATTACGGACATATTATAATTGTTTTGTACAAGCAAATAACATAATAGAAGGTTCTTCTTAATTTGCAGACTCGTTATCACTCGTCAAGATAAAACATCAACACCTAAATGATACTCAATGCATTGAAATTTACAAAGAAATTTGTCAAAAAGCTTTAAGATCAGATAATTAATGGAGCAAGCATCTATAAATCTCAAAACTAATTTGACTAAACAAGAGGATGAAGGGAGTCCAGTGTGGTGGAGTAGTATGTATTGGATTGGTAACATAATGATCCCGAGTTCGAATCCCGATGTGTCAACGGGAAGACCTTGGGATGAAATTTGTGCTGTACTTGTTTCAGTGCTTCACTACAAGGCCGATCGACACGCCATAAGAATACCATCGGAGATTCCAATAATTCGCATTGTTAGAAGATTCCCATATT
The DNA here is from genome assembly GCA_032716605.1 of Paralithodes platypus. NCBI lineage: Eukaryota > Metazoa > Arthropoda > Malacostraca > Decapoda > Lithodidae > Paralithodes > Paralithodes platypus. Next base: position 44,216,175 of record CM064529.1, read on the forward strand.
CAAAGTATGCTATAATGGGCATTATAGGCAGCTTTATAGGTGGAGAGAGAGAGAGATAGTACACAGGTAAGACCACGAACGAGTTGATTACAACACTCAAACTGTCTGGATGTTTCCCTCACAGTCTGGAATAAGACCTTCTTTCCAAAACTGAACACAATCGACAAATGATAGCCAACATACAGCATACTGTACAGTAAGGATTTATGGTTGATAGAATATACTCCCGTAGTCATTGTGTTTCCCAGGCATAATATAATAGCCTGACACAAGCCCCTCAATGTTAAGAGCTTCATTATAAGCTTCACTAAGGGACCTCATTGACAATGTTGATCTACTACAAAGTGTCTGTGGAACACCGACGATATACCCACCAGCTTAACATAGACTAATAATGACCAGATAATAAAGCTTCAAATGCAGCCACTTGTATGTGAACGTATAATAATGATCATACAAATATTATACAATGATATAAACCTTGGCATTTGTGTCATCTTGGCTATGCTAATGAGTCGTTGATGATATAAACAAAACTTCAAACAGCCGCCCGTGTTTGATCGTTATAAATTATACTGATACAAATATATGGCAAACGATACAATTAAAACCATTTTGCACATAGCAGCATTTGCTTCAGCTTGATTGTTTGCCTTCTAACCTGTCTTTCCCTCATTTTATGACTTAAACTGCTTCAAACTTCAGACATTTTGACTAGCATGCTGTGACTTTGACTTCCTGTCATTCTTTCAACTTGGGGGGGGGGGGGCAATGGTTACAGGCAGCATTGCTTTGTACCTCGTTGATACACATAGAACAAGAAGTACGCTAATAATGGGCTGATATTAAATCATCGTTCAAGCACACTCGCTTGTATTTGATCGTGCTATAATACAAATGGCTTAAATTGATACGTTCAACATTCTATTGCATGTGAGTACCTGTTTCATCTTTGTTGTTTCAGTGCTAAATACTCAATGTTATACTAGCTCTATAAATGATAGGACCTTGTATATGATCATGTTATAATTATGATACAAGCAACGTCATAAAACTATATTGCACTGAGTATCAACAGTATATAATTCCTTATAATTACCTCCTACTAATCAGACGTTTATAATTAGTATATGTTAATACAAAACCTTCAAAGGGTGTCTAGTGTTTGACCATGTTATAATAATGCGTGTAAATCTATTTACCTAAATTAGCTTACTGTAACCCGTGCAATACCGGTGACATCCTCCTCATTATATTCTGGCAACTATTAGACGATTGTATTCAGCTTAGGAAGGACGTCTTTCCATTGAAAGGCTACACACCATCTCAATTAATCCTTATAGCTACCATAAATCGTTCAAGTATAGCTGACAAATATAAATAATGTTGACGTTACCAGTACGGAAAGGGTTAATAATGAGTTGATAATAGAAACACTGCAAATGGTAACTAGTATTTGATTATGCTATTATAGTCAATCTAAAGCGGTATATCTAAATTAGCTTACTTAACCCTCTGAACATTATGATGTATTTTGAAATATTATTCTGGCTATCATTACACGATTATATATAGTAAAGGAAGGATATGTGGGAAGACTAGCTCAATTAATCCTCTTACTTCCAAAGTATTTCATAGTTTGAATAACATCGTCAAATAATAGCCAGACAAAAAATAAAAAAAAATAATGCGTAATCGGATCTTGAAAACGTTAAGAATAGAAACAAAACTAGTAGTAGAAATAGCAGTAGTAGTACATCGAAAATAACAGAGAGAAAAACTGTTGAATAATCCCCACAAAAGCTGAATAATAAATAACGTGTCCCAAGGTATGTGAGGGACCCTTATGACTTATTCCACTATACCTCTGACACCCTCCCGGTATGATAGCTATACAGTAGTTTGAAGCTTAGGTTTCCTTCTGTGTTTGCTATCCACAATACTCTAGGAAAAACGAACACACGTTTGCCCACACGATTACACGCACACAATTAATAGAATGAGCAATCACATGCACACACACATGCACGTAACGTCCCCAGTTCTCACAATATTAGTCTGGAAATGTGTATAGTACAATGATTAACAATATGGCACAAGTGCTTGGTGGCCTAACTCAAACGATTATATTTGCCAAGTGATTACGTCTGTGATGAGTGTTAATTGATGTATGTTTATATTATTTGTTTTAGTGTCCTACCTAGACATCCATCAAACATTAAACACATTTGTTTTAGTGTCCTACCTAGACATCCATCAAACATTAAACACATTTGTTTTAGTGTCCTACCTAGACATCCATCAAACATTAAACACATTTGTTTTAGTGTCCTACCTAGACATCCATCAAACATTAAACACATTTGTTTTAGTGTCCTATCTAGACATCCATCAAACATTAAACACATTTTCCCAAGACCCCCCTCCGAGATAAATGTGTGCATTTGTTTTCGGTGGGAGAATACCCCGTCCCTCTATATAGTAAGGGCTAAGAGACATGCAAACGAAATAACCAGTTACCAAGGAGACAGGCCAGCACGCCATAAAACATTAGTCGCCGGAAGGTTGAGTCGCTAAATCCTATTAATTATAGAGTTTTGTGTGGACCTTGGTTTTAATTGTATTATAATATTATTGTGTGGACTAAACTTCGGAGCCAGTCTACTTAAGGGGAGAGTAGTGTGTTTTGTCCGTACTCTTTCCTCCCTCATGTTTAACTCCAGTATGTTTAAGCTTTTAATACGATCGCCCTGATATTTTGGCGATTATAAGACCTTTGCCCCCGTTTCTTTGCCAATTGTGCCATTTAGATGAAGATTTTTACTTGGCGAGCGATAGCAAACCTGTAATTTAGAAGGAATCGTCATTTTCTACCGAATAATGAACAACCAAATATATTGAAGGGGGATCTTGGGGATAATTGATTAAGTTTGATGAAGGTCTATGGAGGAAACTAACACAAAAATAATAGATAACTAAATACATAAATGCACATATACTGTATATGATTTTGTTTACTAAGGTTCGGAACCAGTCTACTTAATTATGTGAGGAGGTGTTTACGATGAATGGTCATTGATGTACAGTCAACAGCATAAATAGTGACGCACCCAATTTAGGGGAGGGTTATATTTATTTAAATATAGTTATATATTACATGTATGGAATATGAAAGTCAGTATGTTTATTTAGATAGTCTTTACCCTTTATAAAATCCATAGATCCTTCTCAAGCTGCATAAACTCGACATATGATAACCAGATTAACCCCTTCAGACTCATATGACGCAGAGGTTGCCAGATTAAACTGTCAAAATACGTTATATTCTTCAAAGGGTTAAACTATAAACACTCGTTTTGGAATTTGAGTGTATGTGCAGTGTATGAATTATAATAAACATCCAACAAATAATACAACTCCCTAGGTCATGTTATCCTGTGACAACAACACAACCTTTGATCTATCATCGAATAATACAACTCCCTAGGTCATGTTATCCTGTGACAACAACACAACTCCCTAGGTCATGTTATCCTGTGACAACAACACAACTCCCTAGGTCATGTTATCCTGTGACAACAACAAATAATACAACTCCCTAGGTCATGTTATCCTGTGACAACAACACAACCTTTGATCTATCATCGAATATCATCGAATATGTGTTTGTAAATTTCATTAATCGATTTTAGGAGTATAGTTGGTTGTTGGAAGGAACATAATACTGCATAGAGAAAGCGTTTGTAAACAGGGAGGATGTCCGAAAGAGCTCGGAGATTGATTATAATGGGCGTTTTTTCTATTAATAAGCCTAGCCTATCGGATTTTATAAATGTGATCAAAATTATGGTAAATTTCTATAATTGCACCTATACGAGCTAAAAATATATATTATTGTATTGAACAGGACCCGATCTTATAAATTCAAAAATAAACACTGCAATTTCTCTGAACCAGGACCTTTCTAGAATTGATGGATGGGGACAAAAGAATCTAGTTTCCTTTAATGCACAGAAAACCAAATACATTCAATTTTCTAACCGACAGAATCTCACTGACTCCCATATATTTGTTAATGATGTAAATATTCCCACTTCCCCTAGTATTGACATTCTCGGTGTAACATTAACTAGTAACTTGAGCTGGACACATTATGTTAGAAGCATTGCTAAGAATGCCTCTAAAAAACTGGGACTCCTGTACAGAGTTCGAGAATTCTTCACTGACGAGCAGTTGGCCGTAATATATAAAAGTCATGTGCGTTCTCAGATGGATTACTGTTCACCTCTGTGGGGTGGAAGTGGAGTGGTTGCATTGAGGCAGTTGGACAAAATTCAAAATAAAGCTATTAGATTAATCAATAACCCTGCAATCACACAGGACCTTCCTACATTATCCATACGAAGAAGAAACGTTGCATCCCTTGCATTATTCTACAGATATTTTCACAGCAATTGTTCCAAGGAACTTGCTTCAATTGTGCCGCCTCTCCACATCTTTCCGCGTAGAACTAGGGCAGCTGAGAGCGCCCATGAATTTACACTTTCTCCTCCACAATGCAGAACTTCTGCTTATCAGAATTAATTTATCCCCAGAGCTACTACTCTTTGGAATTCACTTCCCTCGAATTGCTTTCCACAAACTTACAATCTGCAAATGTTTTAATCCAGTTGTTACAAACATTTTATGAATGGAGGATGCCTTTAGGCACATGGACCTTTTTGTTTTATCTGTGTTTTTCCTTCCTCCGTTCATTGTCTCTTTAAAAAAAATAAAAAAAAATAATAATAATTAAAGATATGTCTGTGAAAAACGAAGAGATACATGATTACCCCACAAGAAATAGGAAAAGGCTTCGTGTGCCGAGAGGTAGAACGGTTGTGGCTCAAAGGCCTTTTAAGCACAAGGGCTCAAATATATGGAATTATATGTTGAATCATATTGAAATAAATTTTTCATTTTCCACAAATAAATATAGATTAAAAACAAAATTATTATCAAACGAAATAAATGCGTTTTAGTGTTCTAATTCATTGCACATGGTGTATATAATTTGATAGTATCAGTGCATCACATTATGAACTATGTATTATGAATGTTTAGTACTGATATTCGTAAAGTGAAAACAATGTCGTGTTCATATTATCGTGTATGGGTGATTTATCGCAGATTGAATAATTACCAATGTATGTATGTATTTGCACATGAAAGAATGCAAGTTAGTATGTATATAATATCGCTATTGTGCGGTTAGCTACCGTAGTCTATGGCCCGCGCAGTACTTGGTGAGTTCACCTATAATAGTTATGGAAGTGTATCTATGACAACAAATGTATATAATTAACATCTTCAAACATATAAAGGTTGTATGTGGAAGAGAGGGTTCTGTAGAAAATTAAAACAAGTTGGTTTTGGTTGCATGGAGGGTTTGGTAATTCATGGGGAGGGGGCTGGGGACTGTGGTGTCCGAGTGTACCTGTGAAATGATTGTCTATTTTTTATTATTTTGAGACAGGAAATGGTATTTATGCGTGAGATATTAAAGGAATTAAGAGTTGAGTTAATGCATGTGTCTTAATTAATGTTGATTAGTATTAACTGTATACATGTATATACAGTGTATGAACGTATGCGTGTGTATCCATGCTTATTATATTTTCATTCATCAGTTGTGTGTGTGTGTGTGTGTGTTCGTGTTTGTATATAGTATAATTTCGGATTGGCCTTTGTCCTTTTGTTATATGTGAATATCCTATTGATGTGTAATATCTATATTGTATATGTGTAAACATGTAAAGGAACATATAACAATAAACTTATTATTATTATTATTATTATTATTATTATTAAGTTAAATTAAGAAGGCTAACAAGTCCCCCGTGGTAGAAGTGTTTCCAAGTTGTCCACCACCGTCAGTCCTGGAGCGGCTTAATCAACATCTCAGAACTGCAGTTTCGGTGGGGAGGGGAGGGGGGGCGGGGGGGGGGGGGGTGTACAGTGGGTTCGTTCTCAAGTTTATTTGCTCTAGAGCAGTAGCTAACTACCAGGTAAGAATTCGCCCCTGGGGCAAAGAGATGAGGCCAAAATGGTCAAATTCGCTTTCGTAACAGGGTATTGGTTATAGAAAATATATTATTTCACAATCAAACGCTCATTGGCATTCAACTTGTCATTATTAAAAGCCTGCCAAATGTTGGTCTTTTGATAAGCATCAGTCACCGATATAACTGCCGTTGCCCTGGACGTGCACAGCCATATTCATGATCCTAAATCTGGGTATGCATTATATGGTCCTAGTGTGGAATCGGTATGGATTACAGGGAGCTGCTACTATAATATCAGGACTCAGCATAACGATTGACACACTTAACTGAAGCTAGGGTAAATACGTGTCCAGTGTTGCCACAGTGAGCATAATCTGAGACAGATGACAGCAAACGGTTGAATAACATATATGAGTGTGTGGTGGAGAGGTTGCAAGCCTGGTAAAATGGTGTGTGGTGGAGAGGTTGTAAGCCTGGTAAAGTGGTGTTTGGTGGAGAGGTTTTAAGCCTGGTAAAGTGGTGTGTGGTGGAGAGGTTGTAAGCCTGGTAAAGTGGTGTGTGGTGGAGAGGTTGTAAGCCTGGTAAAGTGGTGTGTGGTGGAGAGGTTGTAAGCCTGGTAAAGTGGTGTTTTGTGGAGAGGTTGTAAGACTGGTAAAGTGGCGTGTGGTGGAGTGGTTGTAAGCCTGGTAAAGTGGTGTGTGGTGGAGAGGTTGTAAGCCTGGTAAAGTGGTGTGTGGTGGAGAGGTTGTAAGCCTGGTAAAGTGGTGTGTGGTGGAGAGGTTGTAAGCCTGGTAAAGTGGTGTGTGGTGGAGAGGTTGTAAGCCTGGTAAAGTGGTGTTTGGTGGAGAGGTTGTAAGCCTGGTAGAGGGGCGTGTGGTGGAGTGGTTGTAGCCTGGTAAAGTGATGTGTGGTGGAGAGGTTGTAAGCCTGGTAAAGTGGTGTGTGGTGGAGAGGTTGTAAGCCTGGTAATGTGGTGTATGGTGGAGAGGTTGTAAACCTGGTAAAGTGGTGTGTGGTGGAGAGGTTGTAAGCCTGGTAAAGTGGTGTGTGGTGGAGAGGTTGTAAGCCTGGTAAAGTGGTGTGTGGTGGAGAGGTTGTAAGCCTGGTAAAGTGGTGTGTGGTGGAGAGGTTGTAAGCCTGGTAAAGTGGTGTGTGGTGGAGAGGTTGTAAGCCTGATAAAGTGGTGTGTGGTGGAGAGGTTGTAAGCCTGGTACAGTGGTGTGTGGTGGAGAGGTTGTAAGCCTGGTACAGTGGTGTGTGGTGGTGTTTATCAGAGGGTGGTGTGTGGGTAAAGATGTCGTGGAGTGTGAAAGTCGGGTGCATTGTGGTCGGTGTTTCTATTATAATGGTGTGTGTTAGTCGATATGTGAAGTGTATGATGTGGAGTATTTGGATGGTGTGTGCGCGTGTGTGAGGATTTGTGTGAGGGTGATGTTTGTGCGTGTGTGTGTGTGTGCGTTAGAGTGGTAGGTGTATTAAGTTGTGCAGTGTAAGAGGTATGTGAAGTATAAGAATGGTATGTAGACGTACGTGTATATGTGTGTGTGTGTGTGTGTCAGTGCGTATGTGTGTCAGTGCGTATGTGTGTATGTGTGTGTTAGGGTTGTATGTGCATGGATGTGTGCAGTTTGTCATCATAGGAATCAATACCAGTTCATTCCCCTACAATAATACAAGTTACTTCACCTACACTTAACATAAAATCCTTCAATATGGCGTAAGCAAATCTAATGTAGTCTTTAACTTAATGTAACCCAAGCTACCATAAGTTGATTTAATCCCACCAGCCACCCATCAGTCCTGGAGCGGTATAATCAACACCTCCACAGACCTGCAGTAGGCCCCCGTTAACATACAATAGTTTCGTTCTCAGTTCCCATCACACAAAATTAGCTTCGCTTATACCCAGGCTGCTTGTTATACCTACACTTTAAAGTCTATAAGGCTTCGGTATACTAGTATTGCAAAGTAAATAATCTTATGAGTCTACTCGCAGATAATCTATCTATCTAACTCCTACAGTTCGTACTGTTTGTAACAGACTAAATAAGAAGTCTCTCTTACAGCCACGAATTCCTAGTTAACAATTGGTGCGAGAATACTTGAAAGAAACATCATACATTAAGACAAAAGTGACAATATGTTGGAACAGTTGGATATGAGTACTAACTTTGCTAAACTAGACTAACATAATATATACGTACACAAACATGGACACATTAATCAGCTTCTCTTGCTAACCTGAGTTACTTAGGTTGGGTTATAATGTATTAGGTTGGATATTTGTTAAAGAAGAGGAATGGCTTAGGAGATGTATAATTATGTTTATCCTAGGTTAACTTAAACCCCATGACCCACCTTCGACATAAATGTGTATATTTATCGGTAGACATATGTCCCCCTCCTAAAATACAGGCTCCTTATCTCTCGCCAGGAACAAAATCGAAACCTGAATGGCACGAAAGGTCTTAATATTGATAAAGAATGAGGCGAAAGATCTTAGAATCGCCAAACTAATGAGACGAACCTCTTCAAATCTTATAACTAATGGGGCTAAACATGAGGAAGAAGGGGTTTCAAGAACCTCCCCTTAAGATTGAATCAGTTTAGGTTTAGTTAAGTTGGAGGGAATTGTCTCTGGAAGACCATCGTGTTCGTCCCTCAGGTAGTACAGTCAGACAAACATGTCTTTAACACTTAACCACTTGAGGATTATGACGCGTTGATATAGGGAGATTGTAAACACCAATCGAGCAGGTCAGTACCAAGGGGAGGCTATTCTCTTAGGAAGGCAATTTCATCTATTGTCTCTCTCATCCACAAAAAAAAAAAAAAAAAAAAAAAATATATATATATATATGTATATATACGGTATATATATATGTTTTGTATATATATACTGTATATATATATATATATATATATATATATATATATACCGGTATATATATATATATATATATATATATATATATATATATATATGTATATATATATATATATATATATATATATATATATATATATATATATTGTATATATATATACTGTCGATGGGCTTGCAACCCCCACCCGTGAAAAATACTTAAGCAACGAAAAACAAACGAACAGCCGCGGATGCAGATGGACCCTGTGTTGATGAACCCTGACCGACTATGGGCAATCTTATGGACAATTTTAGAATAGCAACATGGAATGTGAGAGGCGTGAATGACGACACAAAAGAAAGAGAGGTCCTGGAAGTGTTAGTGAATGCCAGGCTGGATGTATGTGGAATGATGGAGACCAAATGGAGGGGTACAGATGTGAGAGAGTGGGAGTGTGGAATGGGTGTATGTGCTGGAGTGAGCGAGGGAGCAGCGAGATAAGGTGCGTGTTTGTTTGTAAGTAACAAATGGAAGGAGCGTGTAAGAGACTATGGGTCTGTAGGTTCAAGGATTGTGTTGGTGAGAATGAAAGTAGGAATACAAACGTGAGTGATTGTGTTTGTGTATGATCCGACAAAGGATGAACTTGTAAGAAGGAAAGAGGAGTTGTGGGTGAATGTGGAGGCGTGCCTGGATTAGTTTGACAAGAATATATTCGTCTCTTACTTCCTCCACCTCCTCCTTCTCCTTCTCCCCTTAATTAATGTCAGCTGCCACACATCAATCAATTAATCCCTTGACTGCCACATGTATTTGTTGATTTCATTAACTGAGTTTTGGAGTAAAGTCGGTTGGTGGAGGGAACATAATAATTAATGTTGCAAGGTAGCACGTTCAAGTGTAATGGGGCAATCTCTACCACAACGACTTCTGTAACTAATTACATATTAAATATTATTAGTATTATTATCATTACTATTATTACTAAAAATATGATTATAATAAATCATAATAATGTTATTAATATAAGTAACAAATGTAGTACATAAATGTTATAGACTGGGGGAAGTTCAGAGAACTGATGCCAATCCTGACCATGAAAAGAATGCCTCTCCCCCTGAAGGGAAAGGTGTATGCCTCATGTGTTAGAAGTGCAATGACGTATGCCTCAGAAACATGGGCAGTTAAAGTAGAGGATGTCAACAGAATGGAGCGTAATGAGATGAGAATGGTGAGATGGATGTGTGGAGCCAGGCTACAGGATAGAATAACAAATGTTGAGCTGAGGAGACATTTAGGTATAAAGAGTATTAGCGAGGTGATGCGTACAAGTAGACTGGGATGGTATGGACATGTGGAGAGAATGGATGAACAAAATTGGGTGAGAACATAGGTCTGTGATTGTGGAGGGAGCTGCACCAAGGGGTGGTACAAGGAAGATCTGGGATCGGACTATACGCGCCGATCTCAAATCCAAGAACTTGACAAGTGAAGCAGCCCTTAACAGGGTTGCCTGGAACGCTGCCATTAGGTCAAGAGACTGAAACTGCACTTATGTGTGGAACACTCAGTCTTAAAATGTTATGTATGTATGTATGTACGTAACTTACTTAACCAATTGTATTCCTTGCTTACATATTACAGGAAATACTTGTATTTTAACTTTTCATATTTGTATTCCTATTAAACAGCTTAGATATAATTAGCATTGTATTTCTTGTATTATATACACATAGGGTAGCATCCACGAAAAGCCACGATGTATTCCGTTGACCTTTCAGAGGAACAGGTCATGGGAATCACTTGGATCATCATATCAAGAGTTGCCTTTTATCACGTGATGGGATCATGGACAAGGCATGATGGGGGTCTGTATTGCATGTGTTATGGGTGTGATTGAATATTTAAACCACACCCCTTTTATATAATCTTGGCAGGTATTGGTTAAGAGTTCTGTAATAAGACCTATTGTATGGTAAGACGTCATTCAGAGGCGTAACCCGCTGTCATATAAGGATACGATATCGACATGAGAGGGAGAGAACAAGACCCCATCACCTGTTGACAGTAAGAGGTCAGAGGCCAGTCGTGATAGTGAAAGCCAGACATTTATACTTGTTTTTATACATGCTCCTTAAACAATGAATTGTACATAGTACTTCTGAATAAGGCTTAAGTTATTATTCATTAAAGCAAATGGGATCTACTCAAGTTTCAGTTTCCTTATATTACATATGTAAGGCCCGACACTATTATATATACATTTATTAATTATTATTTCCCGTATATATCGGGATGATGGAAGTCCTTCTAGAGTTACTTAATCAAGATGTAACTCTAATATTTAGCCCCATGATATAACAGAATAAATATATTAATACCTCAGCAGCCTGGAGTGTAATGGCAGCATCTCTCCCCACCAGGACTTATATAACTAATGTTAGTTATCAGAAAGTACCAGCCTTATCCTCAACACTGGTGTCTGGAGGAACCTACAGAGCTCTGATATATATATATATATATATATATATATATATATATATATTGTGACGTTAACAACTCCGTTAGAACCGCATGGCTTGTCCTACAGTGACTCGCTAGGATCGCCAGGGCAGTGGATGGGGCTACAGTTTGTGTATTAGAGTGTGCTTTATTTCATATGAAAGCTTGTGTCATGGGCAGTCCAGAAAGGTCTTTGTTTCACCCATGTCAAGGCTTTATATATTTAATTGTAAAGTATATGTTTTATCATTAACTAGTAATGATGGGATCTGGGAGAGAGAGAGAGAGTAGAACAGAGTGAGAGGGAGCGCGTAGTGTTTTTGTCCCGCTCAATAACGTCACGGCTGGCTGCCTCGTTCGTGGGGGTTGGTTGAGAGAGGTCCTTTCCATGCTGTTAGATCCCTTGCTAGTGGCTAGAGGACTTGTAACCGCTTTTTTCCCACGCGGCTCGAGCTGGTGCGAGTATATATACAGTTCCTCGCCACTCTCTCCCTCAGATCTGGTTTCTAGAACGCACCCATCTTTTTCCCTTGCTACCTGTCACCTGCTCTGTACCTGAGAATCTTTTCCTCTGCCTATCTCTCTCATTTTCCATATCTTTCACCACCTTTTATTAACATTATATCCCCTCTGGTTAACTCTGCAAAATCAGCTTCATGCTGGCCAGTTGTATTGTGCGTTAAGGTCTGATATAACCCATGTATGTTAGTTGTTAAGATAAGTGGATCACGAAGCATTGGTTGGCATTTATATTGTTTAAGTACTGCATCCTTTAATTATTAGTGTTCTGCTGGATTAGATAATGCTAGACTAGGATTCTGATATTATAAGGTATTGTTTCCTATGAGTGCTGGCTTTAGTTAAAAGCTGCACGACATACCTGAGAACTGGAGTTGATTGAGTAAATTCTAGTCTGTGTGCCATTGAGAGTAGAGCATGCACGAATGAGGGCTTTTTGCCTATACCATTCGGCACTGTTCTAAGCTCGTTGCTTGTCTTTGAGGTACGCCAGGAGAACGCTTAATACTTCGGTATTAAGGTTTCTCAAGAGAGCTACCCTTCCCTATAACGTAATATTTGACGCACAGACTTGAGATTTGCACTAGGCTATGCGGCATGCCATGCGCACCAGTATCTCGTATCATTGACTCTAGCTAGACTTTATCAGTCACAGTAGACATTACGTATATTAAACCAATTACTCTTTTTATGCATACCCATTTATGATTACACAAGCATTTCGCAGCCTAGTTTGATGTATTGAGACACAAACGACTTAGGCTCTTTTTGTTGATAGGAATACTGCATTGTCGTGGCGATTATTATTATTGTTGTTGTGTTTAGGATATTCTTGGCTCCGACGGCATTATATATTCTGCCTTTTTGTGTGCATAGCCTGCACGAGCATTGTTCCGCTGCCTGCCTTTTTGGGTTCCATTTCCGATACGAGCATCTTTATAGCATCTAACATTTAAAGAAGATTCCTTGTTAGTGTTGAAGGACTTTAGTGCACTTTCTTTCATGCAGGAGTGCCTGACATTTATTGATTAAAGTAACGTAAGCTGTAACTTCTCTTACCACCTTACTTTGCATACCATAACCAAGCACCTTCGGTTATAGGTAGTAATAGGCTGTTTTCACATAACATTAAGCCTAGAGTACACGCACATTTATTGAGAGTTTGATAGCCTATTATTGCATATAGAACTCTGTAGAGTATTTGTGTTCTTTGTTCACTGGGAATATACATCAGAGGTTGGAGCTAGCGCTTTCCGTTGTAACATTTATGCCATTACTAGTCCAATGAATAAGAGCCCTGATATATTTGAACCCCAGTCGTAACAAATGGCGACCTTACCTAGGATTTGGTGAACCTACATTTATTAGCAGGGAACATTTGTTGTTTTGGAGAATATTTTGCGGGGATCAGCAAGAATATTTTTTTTTTTGGAACACAGTATAGCCCTTGAGTATTTCCGAGAATTTTTGTGTGTATATCGAGGTATAAGGGTTTGGGGTGCTTCTTTTCTGAATATTGTGGTGAGAAATTTTTGTGAGCATCATGTCTTATACCGGATCAGAGGAGAATGGAGACACAGTACGTAATGTCGAAACTGAGGAACAGCAGCATGATGAAAGGGTTAATCGGGTGAACTGTGAGGAGGATGCTAGGATATTTTTGCAATGGCCTGTTACTGCCGAGCGGTTGGAGGGTATGGATCGGTACGGTCTTCAATGCCTGGCCACAGCTATCGGTCATGCGGTTACTAGCAGCATGACCAAGGATAACTTGATAACGTGTGTACTGGGCAGGGTGACTGGTGAGCGAGATGGGTTGAGTGCTCAGAGCCCTTCGGCCATGCTTCCCCTACACTCGACTCCCAGCCATCCCAGTGGTTTGCTGACCCCGGGTACGCTCCCACAGGTGGGTGGTGACTGGCAGGGTGGGTTGCCCCTGGGGGGACCACCGGTAATTTCAAACATTGTAGCACCTTCACCTCCTCAAGGGTTATCTCCAGAATTATTGCTTCAGCTCGAATTAGCTAGGATCGAAGAGAGAAAGGCTATCAGGGCAGGTGAGCAGCAAATAGAATTAGCCAAGATAGAAGAGAGAGCCAAGATAGAAGAGAGAAAAACTATCAGTCAGCAGCAAATAGAGCTAGCAAAAATCCAAGCTGAGTCGACTAGGTACTGTGCCGACATGGACGTAGAGAAGTCGCGAGTAGAGACAACGGGACAGCGACTTGGGGCTGGTAACCGTGTTCATGAGCAGTCTCTCTCGCACTTATTGAAACTGGTTCCGGTGTTTGATGAGAGTGGTGTAACAGAATTTTTCACACGCTTTGAGAAGAAGTGCCAGGAACACCAGTGGCCAGAGAATAAATGGGCAGCACTTGTATCCTCTAGATTAATAGGCAAGGGTCTTAAAGCCTACGATGCGTTACCTTTGGAGTCGTGTATTGTGTATGAGGAGATCAAGGAGGCTGTCCTGAGGGCTTACGAATTGCAACCAGAAACGTACCGTTTGAAGTTCCGGGGTGTAACTAAGGGAAGAGATAGCACCTTTTTGGAACATGCCCGGGACTTCTCCGATGCTATGGGGAACTGGCTCCGATCTGAGAAGGTCACAACATTTGATGAAATTAAGCAGTTAAAGATGGAGCAGTTCTTTAAGAGCACGGGCGGTGATCTAACTTTGAACTTAAAGGAGAAAAACCCAAGAACTCTAGTAGAAGCAGCAGAAATGGCTGATCTACGGCTGTCGTTGATTCGGGGTTGCGGGTCCTCACAGAAGTACGATGCAAGTGCTAGGGACCGTTATCCTCCCCCTCCCCGTAGCAATGACACATTTAAACCAAAGAGCAATGAAACTAAAACTGAAGCCAAACCTACCACCACACCGTATGTGAAAAGTCAGGGGCCTTTTACATCACAGTATAAGCCAAAACCGAAATTTATGTGTTTTAGGTGCCACCAGGAGGGTCATAAGGCAAATGAGTGCCCTAGTCGACCTCCTCCGGCAGCCGTGTCTTTTGCTCACGGCATTGGAGTGTTCAAGAGGACATCGGAGTTTGTTAGAGGCATTTCTTCCGAGGTAAATACACTGCCAGTGCAGAAGGATCCGGAAGGCTTATTCCCTGTCCGTGATGCCTTTAGTGACCACAGGGGACTCGGTTGTGTGTGGAGTGGGGGGGTAGAAGACATGAGGTGAGAATTTTGCGTGACACTGGGGCATCGCAAACACTGTTGAGAAATTTCACTGGTAAACCTGTCAATACGGCGCGGGTGGTTGTGGTTCAGGGAGTTTATGCGACAAGGTCATACCCGCTTGTGAGAATGAAGGTGGAAGTTGATGGTGTGACTCGTGACCTGGATGTAGGAATTGTGGAGAAGTTGCCTGTTGGGGGCGTCGACTTCCTTCTTGGCAACGACTTTGCGGGGCCTACTTCTGAGGCTCCACCCTTAGTCGTTGTCGAGAAGCCGGCCGACGTGAGTAGGGAGGAGCAGGAGAGGTTTGAGAAGTGTCCGGTGCAGCCTATGGCGTGTGTTGTCACCGGAGATTCTGCATCCAGGGAGTCACATTCTGGTCAACAATCTTTAGATCAGCGGAGGAAGGGTACCGAGAAGGGGTTGGAAGTTGATGCTGTTGAGAGTTTAGTATCAACGGACCTTCTCGGGGACTCATTATTAGGACCACATTTCGAGTCTGGAGAGGACCCAGTAACTGTTCCTGAAGGGGCAGAGGATGGGCTTAAAAAGACGAAAGAGTTGAAGGAGGGCAGTGATGCACAGTCGGCAGATGTAGCAACAAGGTACCCTGACGCGTACCCTATGAGAAATGGGTCGGCGAAAACGGTGGTCCGAAGCTTGCTAGTGTATTTTTCCCGGTATGGTTACCCGCAGGGGATTCAGTCAGTCCGGGGACCCAACTTCACTTCTAGCCTCTTTGTACAAGCAATGCCGCAGCATGGGATTGTTGGGGTTGTGTCATCTGCATATCATCCGGAGAGCCAGGGTGTGTTAGAGCGATGGCACTCAGCCTTGAAATCTGTGCTTCGTTGTTGTTGCTTTGAGAGTGGGAGGGATTGGGATCTTGGCCTGCCATGGTTTTTGTTTGCTGTGTGGGAGGTACCTGGGAAGAGTTTGGGATTCAGCCCTAATGAGCTCGTCTTTGGACACCGTGTCAGAGGGCATCTCCATATGGTTGAAGAAGTATGGCAGGGCGCAGAAAAACCTTGTTCTATGCTCAAGTGTGTCCTCAACAGTCGAGAACGGATGTTGCGCAGTCTGGAGTTGGCTGGCCGTAATTTGACTAGCTCTCAGGCCCTCAGGAAGGACAGGTACGACCTCAAGGTTGAACTCAGGGAGTTTCACGAGGGTCAGGAGGTGTTGATTCTACCGCCCCTTGTAGGTCACCCCTTATCCGCGAAGTACGCTGGTCCTTATAGGGTGGTGGAGGAGCTATCGGACCTGGTTTACTTGGTAGCCACTCCAGACAGACGGAAGCGCAACCAGTTATGTCATGATAATCCCGTGAAGGAGTATGGGAGGCACCCCCCTGAGCCTCTCACTGTGCCTGTGATGACGTTTAGTAGTCAGGGTGGAGAAGGAGAACGGGACAGTCAAACTCAGGTGGAGGATAACTGGAAGGATAAGAAGTTCAAATGGGCGCCTGAATGTGAGACGGTGTTTAGAGAAGTAACACCTGTTGTGCACTCACCCGATCCTCAGGGCCCCTGACTTTAGCCTACCTTTCCAACTAGCAACGGAGGCTAGTGGTGTGGGGGCTGGTGCCGTCCTTGTGGAAAGGGACGATGATGGGCTGGAGCATCCTGTTAGTTTCTGCTCGGAGAAGTACAATTCGGCCCAGGGGAGCTGCTCTGTTGTCAAGGAGGAACTGCTGGCGGTTGTACTTGTTCTGAGGCATTTCGAGGTTTGTGTTCCATCCTATGGTCCGGTCGTTGTAGTTTACCCAGATCATCACCCTCTCAAGTTCTTGGACCAGTTTCACAATCGGATTATGAGGCTGACCAGGTGGTCACTAAGGTTACTGGTATATAACCTGGACATACGCCATATTGCCGGTTGTGACAACGTGGTTGCAGATGGTCGTTCAAGGGTATATGATCCTAGGTAGATTGACACACAGGTAGCCTCCTGCTTTAGTTTGAATAGTATTTTGCGCTTGGTGCTTGTTGGCTCGCGGTTGTAGCCCAGCGTATTGGGTCGTAAAGCAGGAGTTGAGCGTTTGGTATAGAAGAAAAATCTAGGCTTGCCTCTATAGTGCAGCCGAAATAAACAAATTATAAACATAAAAATCAAATAAAAACTCTTTCTTTGATAGTTGATTTTGTTTAGTATGTTATAGCAGTAATTCTGAGTTGCACTCCTCTCAGAATGCTGGGCTAGAGAAGCTCGCTCTTGAGGAGCATAACTACATATAATTTAACCTATGGTGTTGGGGAGGGTTATAATTTTGAAAAATGGTTTGTTGAAGAACTGTGCCAGATATTTTACTGCCGCTGGGTGATGGGAAGTGGAGATATAGCATGGGTTCTAACCATCAGATTTTTGTGAGCCTTGGGGCCTCTGAAAAATCTTGGGGGGGGTGTGACGTTAACCACTCCGTTAGAACCGCATGGCTTGTCCTACAGTGACTCGCTAGGATCGCCAGGGCAGTGGATGGGGCTACAGTTTGTGTATTAGAGTGTGCTTTATTTCATATGAAAGCTTGTGTCATGGCAGTCCAGAAAGGCTCTTTGTTTTCACCCATGTCAAGGCTTTATATATTTAATTGTAAAGTATATGTTTTATCATTAACTAGTAATGATGGGATCTGGGAGAGAGAGAGAGTAGAACAGAGTGAGAGGGAGCGCGTAGTGTTTTTGTCCCGCTCGATGACGTCACGGCTGGCTGCCTCGTGCGTGGGGGTTGGTTGAGAGAGGTCCTTTCCATGCTGTTAGATCCCTTGCTAGTGGCTAGAGGACTTGTAACCGCTTTTTTCCCACGCGGCTCGAGCTGGTGCGAGTATATATACAGTTCCTCGCCACTCTCTCCCTCAGATCTGGTTTCTAGAACGCACCCATCTTTTTCCCTTGCTACATGTCACCTGCTCTGTACCTGAGAATCTTTTCCTCTGCCTATCTCTCTCATTTTCCATATCTTTCACCACCTTTTATTAACATTATATCCCCTCTGGTTAACTCTGCAAAATCAGCTTCATGCTGGCCAGTTGTATTGTGCGTTAAGGTCTGATATAACCCATGTATGTTAGTTGTTAAGATAAGTGGATCACGAAGCATTGGTTGGCATTTATATTGTTTAAGTACTGCATCCTTTAATTATTAGTGTTCTGCTGGATTAGATAATGCTAGACTAGGAGTCTGATATTATAAGGTATTGTTTCCTATGAGTGCTGGCTTTAGTTAAAAGCTGCACGACATACCTGAGAACTGGAGTTGATTGAGTAAATTCTAGTCTGTGTGCCATTGAGAGTAGAGCATGCACGAATGAGGGCTTTTTGCCTATACCATTCGGCACTGTTCTAAGCTCGTTGCTTGTCTTTGAGGTACGCCAGGAGAACGCTTAATACTTCGGTATTAAGGTTTCTCAAGAGAGCTACCCTTCCCTATAACGTAATATTTGACGCACAGACTTGAGATTTGCACTAGGCTATGCGGCATGCCATGCGCACCAGTATCTCGTATCATTGACTCTAGCTAGACTTTATCAGGCACAGTAGACATTACGTATATTAAACCAATTACTCTTTTTATGCATACCCATTTATGATTACACAAGCATTTCGCAGCCTAGTTTGATGTATTGAGACACAAACGACTTAGGCTCTTTTTGTTGATAGGAATACTGCATTGTCGTGGCGATTATTATTATTGTTGTTGTGTTTAGGATATTCTTGGCTCCGACGGCATTATATATATTCTGCCTTTTTGTGTGCATAGCCTGCACGAGCATTGTTCCGCTGCCTGCCTTTTTGGGTTCCATTTCCGATACGAGCATCTTTATAGCATCTAACATTTAAAGAAGATTCCCTGTTAGTGTTGAAGGACTTTAGTGCACTTTCTTTCATGCAGGAGTGCCTGACATTTATTGATTAAAGTAACGTAAGCTGTAACTTCTCTTACCACCTTACTTTGCATACCATAACCAAGCACCTTCGGTTATAGGTAGTAATAGGCTGTTTTCACATAACATTAAGCCTAGAGTACACGCACATTTATTGAGAGTTTGATAGCCTATTATTGCATATAGAACTCTGTAGAGTATTTGTGTTCTTTGTTCACTGGGAATATACATCAGAGGTTGGAGCTAGCGCTTTCCGTTGTAACATTTATGCCATTACTAGTCCAATGAATAAGAGCCCTGATATATTTGAACCCCAGTCGTAACAATATATATATATATATATATATATATATATATATATATATACACAGTATATATATATATATACATATAATTCTATATATATATTTCCGGATGCCATGATCCCCGAGTGGGTGGCCACAAATGAATCACCCCCATGCACTGCTGTCCCAAGTCAGTCAACATCCCTCCTCCCATCATGCACCGCTTTCACATATATACAGTACTTCTTAACTCCATCCTTCCAACTCTCACTCTGTTTACCTATACCTCTTTGTCCTTCCACTTCACTCTCTTACACTCTCTTAGTCATTCTTCCGTTTCCCACATGTTCCACATGGACGAAACATCTCAAATTATTCCTTTATACACTTTCCAGCACCTTTACACTGACACCACACCGCTCTCGTACTTCCTCATTCGTCTGGCTATCCTTGATAAAAAATACTTTGAAAAGTAGACAGAATTAAAATAAACACCATGTGAGGAAGAGCACTTTATTGACAACGTTTCACATATAGCGCAGATTGGCCTGATGAAGCTATATGCGAAACGTTGTCTATCCTTCCATGTAACTCTGCACGCACTTCTCAAGTAAGTAATTTCCACCCCACTCACTCTTGGTTTGTGTCTCTCCACCACGTCTATGCTTCACTCCCGTACGTCAACGTCGGGATAACCACTCTATCATGCAAGGACTTCTTTACTTCCATGATGACAACCCTATTTATTGTTACTGCTTTCAGCAGTCCTACAACCCTCTCCCGCACTTCTTCCTCTATACTCCCATCTTTAGTCAACACACTGCCCAATTATAAAATGTTCTGACATTCTCCATAGCCTGACCGTTCAACCTAAGCTAAAGATAATATTAAATAAACAAATATTTGAATATATATATATGAAAACATAAATCATATCTACCCTACATTTTACCTAAGGAAGAGTAGACCGACCATCGATCCTGAGTGTATAATGTGTCTCAAAACAAAGGAGGGAAGAAGCACTGTTACGTCAACCAATTACCCATCCGCTCCAACCTTTTCTCCTTCCTAGTCTGTCTCCACCCCTGGTAACTGTTGTGGCTGATCCAGTCCAACAAACATAGCAACAACAAGCAAAACAACTACAACAACACAAGTGAGACGAAAGGTAATAACCCCAACAGAACATCAAGCAGAACAACAACAAAAACAACAATAAGAGTGAAACAGCAGTAATAAGCCAAGCAAAACAACAGCAGCAACAACAACAACAACCGCAATAACAAAAACAACAATAAGAGTGAAACCAGCAGTAATAAGCCAAGCAAAACAACAGCAGCAACAACAACCATAATGAGTCAAACGAGCGGTATTAAGCCAAGCAGAACAGCATCAACAACAACAAACGTGAGTGCTAGTCCTATAGGGAGTGAGGTTTGGCATCCTCTACCCAACCATAGCTGTTTATGTCTGTCTCTTATCCTGTATATTTTTTCCTTCTAGGTGCTGGCGAGCTCGCCCGATTGGGTGGCACTGTGGGGGACTTCAGACGGTTTGGGCGTTGATCCTGGTTGCAAGCCCGTGAGCTGATGATCCCTTCCCCCACTGTCCTCTCAGAGACGGACCTCATCTCGCCAACATCTGGTCTACCAGACTCGGGACTGCTCGGCCAGACAATCTGGGGAACAACACTAACAATAAAACTGAAACGAGAGGTAAAAATCGAAGCAGAACAACAACACTAATACCCCCACCAACAACAACAACATCACCAACAAAAACAACAATACAGAGCAACAACACCAGCACCACTATCACCACCAACAACAACAGAACAACAGCACCAATACCAACAACACCACCACCACCACCAACAACAACAACAACAACAACAGCAACAACAGTGAGAATATCGAAGTTAAGCCTCTTGTCAGTTCCCCATGGAGTCCCAAAGAATACCCCCACCCCCGCACCACCCACCCTTCACATGAAAGTTTAACACTAGCGACCCAGGATTGCGGTGGTGGAAAAGTGCTGGAATGGTTTATATGGGAAGTCAGTGGAAGGGTTTGATGCTACATAGAGTTACATAGATACACAGACCACACAGACCTCAAGGTCCTTACTAGGCAGTCTGGCCTTTCAAACTATATACAGGGTGTCCCAGAAGGAAAGGGCATAACTTTGGGAAATGATCAATCAAAATATTCTAAGCCTAAAATGTTCTATAAGAAATATTCCAAATCTCAACCAGTAAAGAGATATTGCATGTTGAAAATGGCATTTCCTTAAGTATTTCCCCATAATGGTGGCCTAGCTGGCCTAGTACCTACCACGCCTCCATCTAACTGCAATTATTTTACCATGTTATTTTAAAGATATTATAATTCTATAAGTTACAAAATGATTATATATATATAATAGCTCACTTTGGACGAGTTGGAAACTATCTGACATGGAAGAGTCCATTACAGTGAGGCGGGGGAGGACACTATATAAAACGTTCAATATCTTGTTAACGGTTTAGATTTGGACTTTTTGTTATAGAACATTTTAGGCTTAGAATACCTTATTTTATCATTTACCAAAGTTATGCCCTTTCCTCCTGGGACACCCTGTATATATATATATATATATATATATATATATATATATATATATACGTATATACACAAATACACATACATATATACATACATACTGTACAGTGTACACACATACACATACAGTACATACATACATAATTTTTTTTTTTTTTTTTTTTTTTTTCATATCACCCCAGCCCTCTGTAGATAGAGGTCAAGCCTTCCCTTGAAAGCGTTTATTGTGTCGCTCTCCACCACTCTCGCTGGTAGTTTATTCCACTCTTTCGCCACACTGTAGGTGAAGACACTTTTTGTGACATCTAGGTTTGCCTTTTTGGTTTTTAATTTAATTCCATTTCCGCGAGTTTGATTAGTATTGTTTAATGTGAATAGTGCATTTACATCGACTTTGTCGAAACCTTTTAGTATCTTAAAGCACTCAATAAGCTGAACCCTCAACCTCCTCTTTTTTAATGGGAACAGGTTCAATCGTTTAAGTCTTTCTTCATATGGTTTATTTCTTAACCCTCGTCTAGCGGGGGGTTTTGGGCTATTTTGGGCATATTCAGGCCCTCCTGAATAATCAATCAAGTATCTGCATGAAAAGAAATGTATTCAGCAAAAAACTAGGCCCTACAAGCTTCAAAATGAGACCAGAACGAGCTACGTAGCACTCGTTGTTTTGATGCAGTGGTACCACCAACATGGGAGGTTAGCGTATAGCGGCATATTTTTTCCAGCTACGCTCACTACTGGCTACACTGCCGGCCTCTCGAGAACAGAGGGAGCGTGAGTCAGTGGGCGGCGATAAGCCCTGGGTGTCGGCCGTGTGGCCTGCTGTGCTCCCGGCCATTTGCACTCAATTTTAACCCTTTAAAAGCCTTAATAATGCTCCTATCTTGCTGTTTTTTAGATACAGACTTAAGTCGGGCCCCGCTCTTGAAGTGTTAATGAGGATATCATCTTCGTCGCTCTACGCTGTACTGACTCGAGTCTTACAATGTCCTTGATCAGATAAGGAGACCAGAACTGCACACCATATTCAAGGTGGGGCCTCACCATACTTTTGAACAGTGGCACTATTACGTTCTCATGTTTATATGTAAATTTTCGTTTAATAAAGCCCAATGCTATGTTTGCCTTATTTGCAGACCCCTAGGTCTTTTACTACCATTGCGGTTTTTATTTGTTTGCCATTCATTTCGTATTTGTATTTCATATTTCTGCTACCAACCTGCAGCACCTGACATTTATCGACATTGAAGGGCATCTGCCATTTTTTCGACCACTCTGATATCTAATTTAAATCAGATTGAAACGCATTTCTATCATCTTCGTTCAGGACTGTATTTCCTATTTTTGTATCGTCGGCGTATTTGGAAATGGTGTTGTTTACCCCTACACCAATATCGTTAATGTAAATGAGAAACAGGACCGGTCCAAGGACTGAACCCTGTGGAACTCTTCTAGTGACAGGCTCCCACTCCGATTCCACTCCATGTATCACCACTCTCTGTCGTCTGTCTGTAAGCAATTTTTGTTTATCCAAGAATTAATTTCACCTTTGAGAGGGAGAGAGGGAAAGAGAGAGAGAGAGAGAGAGAGAGGGGGGAGGGTGGGGGGGGGGGCTAATAAGTTGTCTAAACTGGTGCAGCATGTATGCATATCGCCACCTTAATAACTATTGTGTCAGAGTGGATTCACAACGCTATACATGTCCATTATCTAGACCTCCTGCCTCCCCACCACACTAAGTATTCACAGACAGACGTGTACAATATTCCTGCCTCACTTACCTTAGTTTAAGCTGAGGTGTGGAGTTTGAAGATACTAGAATCACTTACTATAAGTTTAGGTAAGGTATTATAACTAAATCATAGAAAGTAATATTCTGGTCTAGCATTAATATCTTAAGATAGTCAATAGTCTAAGTTAATAATGATAGTCAGTAAGTAGGGATAATTGGAGGTTACTTGTATGATCGGTAAAGGTGTTATTATCTCATTCGGTACCGGTGCCGTTCTTGTCATGATATTCTGGCAACTATTAGACGATTTCATTAAGTTTAGGAAGGACTTCTACGCATTACGAGGTTACTTACTAGCGCAAATAATTATTTTAGCTACCATATAACCTTCCTAAGCTATATGAAATCGTCTAAATGTATCTAAAATCAAATACCAAAAATATCACCGGTATTGAAAGAGGTAAACGCTTCTTAGTTAGCTATACGGCGTTGGTACAGACTCTAGATAAACTATATGGTTAGGTAAGGTATAATAACTATATCCTAACAAACAATATAATGTTCTAGTAATAAGATCTCAAAATAAGCAATAGTCTGAGTTATTTATTCAGTCAGCTAAAAACGTCCCTCTCTCACCACACCAATCATGCCAAGAAAGAGTTATAGTATATTCATTATGATCCTGACACTCTTCATGTTCTCAGTGTCCAACCAATATTATGCTATAATAATGATGTTCTATACAAGCAGGGATTAATGTAGAAGACGTTTTAGTTCAGTATTATTACAGTATATCAAAATGCAACATATAATCCAAATATAATACCAATTACTACATTAATCGAAATATTTAAGATGCACTTTTAGTATTTACAGTATACCATAGTACAGTATATCATATGAATAATCATAACAGTATATCATAATCATACAATATATAGTAATATTACAGTGTGGGTATATGGTTGCTGTTGTTGTTCCCCAGGCTGTCTGACTGAACAACCCCAAGGTCCTGAGCAAGGCCAAGGACATAACCAAGAGCCCCTACAGGACCCTCCCTGCTTTACCACTAAGGATTGGGCTGCTCCCAGGCGAGGAGCTGAGGAGGGTGCGGAAACGCCCGGGATAGTTAATGTCCACCCAAAGTCCTGTGCTCCTTAACAATTATGAGGGGCAAGTGGGTACATGATAATAATATATTGCACCATTATGTGTCAGTACCCAGACCTCAAATGTATCTTATGGTTCAGCTGGTGTGGTACTTGTGGGGTCTTTGGGTACAGTGTGTGTGTGTGTGTATTATTAACACCTTACGAGCGGCCTATGCGGTTTATTTATATGTACCGCCCAGCGGGGTGTTTTTAGCCAAAATAGGGCTGTTTACGTGATCATTTTCATGCCAAAATAAGACCCAGAACGTAAAACAAGTACCTATCCCTCAAAGGGCATACACAGAGCTTTCGAATGACACCATAACGATCCTTTTATGATGGCTAGTTTTCTTGCAATAACCGTGCAACGCGAGTGCAAAAAGCATGTAATTAGCCACTTTCCCGATACAATTCCTTATATAGCGAGTGAGAGAGGGAGGAGGGAGCTGGGATTCGTGTCAGTATGTTCGCCGCGGTGGTCTGGAGCAGTCATACGCTCGCTACTCTCCTGCCACCACTTGTCTCTCTCTCTCAGCAACATTACGTGCTGAAATTGCCACTCGAGTTATGTCGAGCGCCGCCACATAGTCCAGCTTTATTTAACTCGACTTATGTGGTGAGCCGCTAATTAAGGGTTAAATAGTACTAATTGTCGGTGTATTGTTCACTTACAGCCGTGAGGTTGAACATGTAGAGAGTTTTTTCTTACCCAAGGTACAGTACAATGCTAATTCTACTTTAAGTACGAGGTTACATGAGACATTTGGTGACCGTGAGATGCTAGTTCCAATCATAATGCATACGCAGATGCACTGGTGAGAAGTATGTGTAGGCTAACACAAGTTTATAATTAATCAGCTTGGTTAGAGAGGAACCACGATACAATCCCCTCCATCTGGGTAGCCAAAAAAATACTTAGGATACTGGGGTTTTCGAACCCTCGATCTCACGGTCAACTCACAGCACCTTCAACCACTCGGCTGTATGTGCGTTTGTGTGTGTGTATGGATTGGCAGGTGGACTAATACCAACTTGTTGTTCAACCACTTAACCCGCCCTCCATCATATCAGTAACTACAAAGGATATATTGTGAAAGGGTTTAATTGGAGTAATATTCACAAAGATCCAATAATGGTCCGCACCAACCAGTCAAAGGCTAGGAAATTGTCAATTATGGGGACACCTGTTATGTGGGATGAATGTGGATACACAGACAGTATACACGCACACACTGACTTGACACCAACAACCACACAGACACTTGCACAACACACATACACACACACACACACACTGACAATCATGAACACTACTACTTATTTGTTTCTGTGTGTGTATATGGAGGAGACAAAAGGCAGGTTGCGTGTAGCGATTGTCTCCCCCAAAGTTAAAAGAGTGACAGAGCCAAATATAATGGGAACGGATAATGCAGTTATAATTGATGTATAAACCATAAAAGCTGCCACCACTCTCATATCTGGAGATAATATATCTATTAAATTAATATAGTATAATATCAGTCCTTAAAGATATAACAGAAAGGAAACTGAAACTGAAATAAACTTCACATCATATTTATTGAAGGGAAACTTAGAACTTTATCAGTTATACTATAACATAATTAAAGTCAAGTAATATGTGTCTAGCGATAATACTACGGCCGACACTGGGGCCACATATATGATACAATGGAATGTGCCCCTTAACTGAATACCAAATACCGTTAATTATACTTTAATAACTCTGGTCCCTCCCTGAATGTGACGTTAATCCATACATCAGGAACCTTACATAAATATTATCCAATACTCGATATGCTTAGATAAAAGGGGTGTTGTTAAAATTCACCAGACACGCCCTACTGACATTGTCTCCAAGCCCTGATCACATGATCGAGAAGGTTCTATATGATGATAAAAGCATTTTCCATAACCCCTGTCTGAAAGGTCAGATGATACTGCAAAATTCGGGTTTGAATAATCTCTGGCTTTCCTCCTAAATACAATAGGACAATGCAATACAAGAATACAATGATGATTAGATCTATGTTAACTGTCATATACTAGGAATATAAGAAAAGTGGATATATATACTGTATATTGAGTAATCCATGCAAATATGTAAGTATGACATCACTTGGTCAAGAAAGCAATGGTTTTCGGTTAGGATAGGCTATAACCCCTGGTGGCCTATTTCTGTTTAAATAAACATAACATTGTTTTCGGTTCGGCTATTACTGTGTATTCAAATTTAATTTTGTTTTGTTTTAATTTTCGGTTAGGCTATCACCGCTGATAACCTATTTGTGTGTATTTCAGCATTTTTTTTTCGGTTAGGCCTATTTAAGTAAGTGAAGCGACCTGAAGGGAGTGAAGTGTTTTTAAAGTGAGTTTAGTGTTTTTAAAGTGAGTTAAGTGTTTTTAAGTGAGTGAAGTGATCTGAAGAAAGTGATCGTCACCATGCCTCGTGCCTGTACGAACTGTGTCGGTAGGTTTGGTTCTTCCATGTTTGCTCCTGCCGACCCACAAGTCTGCCGACTCTGCCAGCAACGAGAGGATTTGACAGCAAAATTGGATGAAGCCCACAACAAGATCAACGCCCTCACCAGGAAGCTGGAATCACTCCAAGAGTTTGTAACACTCAATGTTGGAGTATCACTAACTCCAATTGTTTCAACTCCAGCATCCACCACCGCCCCAACGTCATCTGCCAACAATCCAACACCTGCAGTAGACACTGCAGCAGATGCTTCTGACGAACCTGAGCTGACATCAAACCAGGACAGCCGCCCTGTTCACCTTAGTCTCTCCCCCACTCCTCGTGCAAGAAGCCTGCTAGCACGAACAGTACCAACCCCTCGCCCCTGTTCTAACCACTCCTCTCCCGGACCTGTACGTAGATTCCTGCCACCACAGGTTTTCGGGTTTACACCAGTGAGGAACGGTGCACGGCCAACGTAGAAAAGGTCTCATCTACCAGTCACAATGTCAAACAGATTTGAGATATTGGTAGAGATGGAAGACGAACCAGAAGAGACCAGGCTCATTGGGGATTCCATCCAACGAGGACAGGTCGAAGAGTTCTGCGACAGAGTCCCAAATCAACGAAAAAGATTTTGCATCCCAGGAGCTGGACTGGACAACATTGTGGAATCCTTCGAAGATACCACAAAGGATGCAAATGAAAATACCCTTTTTGTCATCCATGCTGGTTCAAATGACGTCATGTGCACCAGATCCGAAGAGTTGATGGAGAAATATCGCAAGATGATCCAGCACTACAAAAACAAGTCAAGGAATATCATCTCAGGCATTCTCCCCAAGATCGACGCACCTGACAAATTCTACGACAAGGCCTTCAGCACAAATAGCCGACTAAAATATTTGTGTCTGAGGGAAGAAGTTGAATTCATCAACCTCAGGGACAACTTCTACAACCAGCCTACTCTGTTCCGCAAGGATGGCACTCATCTAAACCCTGTGGGTTCAGCACGCATGGGTCGTCTCCTACACAAAGCAGTCCGCGGCCATGGATCAAAAAACGCCATCCGAGAAGAAGCAGCAGTGACATAAATCATCCAGCGCCAAGAAAATAACAGAGGCAACCGAGGACCACCAGCGATAAGGACCGAAGACAGCGAGGACCGAGGACAGCCATGAACATAAATGTAGATCCGACAAGAACCAAAAATATTATTAAAGAGCGTTCCGTGAGTTCTAAAATAAAAATTTTAAAGGTTTTCTATGCAAACGCTCGTAGCATACGCAATAAATTTTTAGATTTAGAGGAGCTAGTGTTTACAGAAAATTATGATGTGATTGGCATAACAGAATCTTGGCTCAATACAGAAGATAGAGACTTTATAGCAGAGTATTCACTTCCCGGTTATGTAATGTTTGAGAAAAGCCGAATAAATCAAAATGGAGGTGGCGTTTTACTTTATATCAAAGAAAGTCTTAACCCTACCCTCTTGTCAAAACCTCAAATTGTGAACGTCGACACATCTTTTGTGCTAATAAAGAATAATAAAGGTACAAAAATAATACTTGCATTAATATACAGACCTCCAGCTCAATCAGTGCTAACTGACCCAGAAATTTACGAACAAATTGCAGATGTAAGTAACTCACAAGATACCGTAATTTTTGGCGACTTTAATTTACCTGTGACCAAGTGGGGCGATACTCTTACTTCACACTCCGGACATGACTTGTATACGAATTTGCAAGAGAGTCGCTTTATCAATTTGTTCGAACGCCTATCCGTGGTAATAACGTTCTTGACATTGTACTTGCAACAAAAGAAGAATTAATAGAGAATTTGAATGTTGGTGATGAATTCAGTAACAGCGACCATCGTACGATAACTTTCACTTTAAAGTTTACTAGTAACGAACCAAATAGTAGCATCGAAAAAGTCCCAAATTTCAAGAAAGCAAACTTCCATAAACTTAGAGCTATGTTTAAAGAAATTGACTGGAGCTTTTTAATTAACAATAACGACATAAATACATCTTGGAAGTTATTCGAAACCACTTACCTAAAAGCAGTGCAAGACGGCATACCATCGAAAATACGGCGTCCAGGCCATAATAATAAGCCTCAATGGTGGAATAAAGATATTTCAAACTGCCTGCTTGCTAAAAAATTTGCTAATGATAGATTAAAATCCTCACAAAATGACGAAGAACGGGTGAAATTTGTAGAGCTACGACACAAAGCCAAAAAGTTAATTAAGCGAAGTAAAAAGACCTTAGAGTTACATATTGCGAATCAAAGTAAAACAAACCCGAAATAATTCTATAGTTATATCAGAAAGAAAAAAGTAGTTACTTCAACTGTTGGACCGTTAGTCGATGAAAATGGAGAATACACCAAAGACGAAGTACAAAATTATGAGTAATGCCCTCAATACCTTCTTTGCATCAGTTTTTACAACAGAAGACCTCAGTGATATCCCTACACCATCGCCGATTCAGATTGATAATTCAGATGTTCTAAGCAATATCACAGTTACAGAGAGAGAAGTATTGAATTGTGTAGATAAACTCAAGGTAAATAAAACGCCTGGACCTGATACAATCTCGTCTAGAGTTCTAAAGGAAGCTAAGGATGAGCTCTCCAAACCACTGACATTACTATTCAATAAATCCTTGCAGTCTGGAACTATGCCTGATCAGTGGAAGCTAGCCAACGTAACACCGATATTCAAAGAAGGCAGCAAATCCCTACCCAGTAACTATCGTCCAATTAGCTTAACCTCAGTTGTATGTAAAATTCTAGAAACGGTCATAGGAGACAGACTCGTAAATCACTTAGAGGAGAATAACATACTTAAAGATACTCAACTCGGCTTTCGTAAAAAACGTTCCTGTTTAACAAACCTCTTAGACTTCTTCCACGATATCCTCAACCTCTACGATGAGAGTAAAGCTGTAGATATTATATACCTTGATTTTCAAAAGGCCTTTGACAAAGTTCCCCACAAACGTTTACTGCTAAAACTAAAAGCGCATGGAATACAAGACGGTGTGTTGAAATGGATAGAAAATTGGCTCAGCGACAGAAAGCAAAGAGTAGTCATCAATGGTAAGGCATCTAAATGGACCAATGTAAGTAGCAGGGTACCCCAGGGATCGGTACTAGGACCAATTATCTTTCTAATTTACATCAACGACATAGATGAGGGTCTCACCTGTACAATCTCAAAATTTGCTGACGATACAAAAATTGCAAATAGCGTACTCTCAAAAGAACAAGTTGACGATATGCAACACAATCTAGATAAATTGTCATGTTGGGCCCAAATTTGCCAAATGAGTTTCAATGCGGATACATGTAAAGTACTACATATCGGATACCTAAATGAGAAAGCAAACTATTCGATGAATGGCACTCAGCTTAAGAATGTAAACAGAGAAACCGATCTGGGAGTAACAATATCGAGTAACCTAAAACCGAGTCAACAATGTTCAGAAGTTGTTAAGAAGGCAAACAAAATAATTGGCTTTATAGGCAGGTCATTTGAGCATAAATCCAAAGAAGTTATCCTAACCCTTTACAATTCCTTAGTCCGCCCTCTTCTGGAATACTGCGTTCAATCCTGGTGCCCTTATTACCAAAAAGATATAAACAAGCTAGAACGAGTTCAAAAATTAGTTACCAAAATGATACCTAGCCTAAAGAACAAACCATACGAAGAGCGTCTTAGAGAATTAAATCTATTTCCTTTAACCCAGCGCAGATTAAGAGGTGACTTAATTCAAGTGTTCAAAATCATCAAAGGCATCAACAATATGAACTGTAGTAAGTACTTCACTATCGACCAATCTAATTACACGCGGGGAAACGGTTGCAAAATTATTGGTAAATCTTTTAACTCACACGAATCTAAGAATTTCTTCTTCAATCGAGTTGTCAACTTGTGGAATGGGCTTCCCCGAAATGTTATAGACTGCATCACCGTTGATTCATTTAAACTCTGCCTAGACAAATATCTCGCATCAAACCCGCGACTGACTGCGTTTGTAAATGAATAACTTTATTTTATCCCCCCCTCAGTTACTAACCCATCTGTCCCCTACTAACTTCCTAATCCTGCCACGGACATTAGTTCCAGGGCAGTAATTCCCTTTCCAATGTTCCCTTACCCACTCTAAACCACTGTTTGGACACTTGATCCTCAGTGTTTCGGTGGACAAGCAACCTAGAAGGGTCACTAGATCTGCTGTTGCTTGATTTCCTTTGTACTCCTTTGTACTACGGTATATATACTGTATATAACAAGTCATAGGATGAGGGAAATACTGATACTGGGAGATAGTTCCAGAGCTCAGTTGTTCAATAGAAGACAAATGGAGAATAATGTTTCACTCTTGGGTTGGAGAGTTGCACAGAATAAGGGTGGACTTGTGTTGCAAGACGGGTGCCACATGCTTTATGAAGAGGTGGTGGTATACACTGAGAGAACTCTGAGGAAACCTGATTATAGTAATAGTGGTAGAATAGAGAGAGAGATCCAACATTACAATAAAGAGAGAGAGACTGCAGGGAATTAGTGAGTTGACGTGAGTTAATTAGAAGGAAGGCTTTCTTTTCTACTTTATGTAGAAGTGCTGTGTGAGAGGATCCTCCCCACACGTGTGAACAATACTAAATACATGGACGCACTGTATAGAGTATGAAGCTGCGCAATGGTAAAGAACCCCCGGAGGCTGTTGAGCACACCCAGCTTCTGGGAAGCTGTTTTAGCATGAGTGGTAATATGATCTTTCCAAGAGAGATTAGAAGAAAAAGAGACAACGAGAATATTGAGAAAAGATGAAAGGGTAATTTGTATGTTGTTGAAGAGTTAGTCATAGTTTTCTGGGAGGGGACGACGAGTAGACAGATGGTGAAATTGAGTTTTGGAAGCATTGAAAGTAACAAGGTTTTCTTTGCCCCAATTAAAGATAGTAGAGAGATCAAAAGATAGGTGCTTTAACACTCAAGCCGTGGTGACCGTCATATGATGGGCGAGAGATACATGGACTATCCTACGGTACCCGTCAAATGACAGGCAGCATTCTGAGCACATTAGGGGCTCTGAGAGAGTCCGCGAGTTGGGGAGGACGATAGGGGAGCTCTGACCGCTCGGCACCACCACTGGGCCAGTTCTGGGATCACCGCTCCCTCCCTACACAAACCCGGCCTCGCGATATAAGGAAAAAACTGAGGAAATTACCTTATTTAGGGTATTTTCACCTCCGGTTGCGCAATCGCTACAGGATATCTCATGGTCGTACAAGGATGATTCATGTGTCATCGGAAAGCTTTATTATCGCCCTTTCACAGATACATAATTGTATTACGCTCTGACTCTTGTTTATGCATGAGAAAGAGCATGGAATGAAGCTCGTTTTCGGTAAATATGCCCGCCTGGCAGGTAGTTGATGTTAAAAACGGCCTCGTTTTTGGGGGGTTAAGGCCTCCTTACATGAGTTTTGGCTTTCCTGCTGTGAATGATGTTGTGGAAGGCTAATTGAATAGTGTAATGTAGAGTCGTCAGCATAGGAATTAATGGGGCTGAAGGTGGAGTTGAGAAGGTTGTTAATAAATAATAGGAAGAAAGTTGGAGATAGGACAGATCCCTGAGGAACACCGGAGTTGATAGGTTGATGAAGTGAACGGTGGCCGTCCACAACCAGAGTTATGGAACAGCCGGAAAGGAAATGAGAGACAAAGGCACAATTGGAGGGATAGAAACCTTATGACATGCCCATGAGGCCTCACTTGCTGTTGCCCTGCTCAATTGGTGTATATAATCTCCCCAATCATACTTAAAATACCCAAAATAAATATCACCACCATGCCACAACAGACCAGCCGGAACCAGAAGAGAAGAATGGAAGTTTGTTGTTGTTGTTGTTGTTGTTCCCCAAGCTGCCTGGCCGAACAGCCCCAAGGCCCAGAGCAAGGCCAAGGCCATAACTGAGCGCCCCCTAAGAACCCTCCCTGGCGACCACAATAAAGCCTGGGTGACCGAAGCCACTCCATGGCGGGGAGCTGAGGAGGGTGTGGAAACGCCTGGGAAACCAAAGCCCCACCCAGGGCCCTGTGCCCCTCAGCAATTATGAAGAGAAAGTTGAGGGGCAAAGGAAAAATGTGACGCTTTGGCTGCCAATCTTGGTAGATTGGGAGGTCAATCCACGGAAGAAATGCCGTCACTTGAGATCTAGAAAATCTGTAAGTAAAAGGAACAGTCAGAGTAAGCTATGGGTATGGCAGAGATCGCTCAGTTCTCACTCTGATAGACCAGCCCATCACCACATGACTAGAACCCAATCCTCTCAGCATCAGCTAGGAAAGGCCCTAGAAAGCTGCCTTTGGCGGGGGGATAGCTCCCCTATTTCAATCCCTTTCGGGGTTGGGCACCCGCCGTGGAATGGAAGTAGAAGGAGAGACCAGGATAAAAGAGAGAAACCCCAAATCTCCCCCCTCCAGATGCGCTGCTGTTCCGCGCCTATGATCTTCTGACCCCCAAATACCAGCCCTGGGACATAGCAGCAAACGTCATGACCATCTCGACGAAAACAAGGTAGAATCAGCAATTTGGGGACTCACTTTACTTGCATACAAAATTTGAGCCTAAAAATTACACCGCTCACTCATCCGCGTATTCATGCCATGGCTGTCTACCTTATTGTTTGAGAGTTCTTTACCCTACTAGTGAACTTTTGTGCTTCCACACCATGGTGTAGGAATACGATTTGGATCTCTTTTAGGCTGCAAGCTTTGACACTGAAAGTAGCACCGAGGCCATGCCACAAACAGACTTTCAGATCAATTCAGCACACTCCAAATCTCTTAAAGAAGTCTTTGCCATGGCGAGACATCTCTAATAGTTCGGGCTTTGCGAGATACCGTCTAAGTAACGGCACTCTGCATATAAAGTCCACACCGCATATGGCCAGAACCATGGTCATGTTTGTAAAAAGGCTTAACACCTTACGAGCGGCCTATGCGGTTTATTTATATGTACCGCACAGCGGGGTGTTTTTAGCCAAAATAGGGCTGTTTACGTGATCATTTTCATGCCTAAATAAGACCCAGAACGTAAAACAAGTACCTATCCCTGAAAGGGCATAAACAGAGCTTTCGAATGACACCATAACGATCCTTGTATGATGGATAGTTTTCTTGCAATAACCGTGCAACGCGAGTGCAAAAAGCAGGTAATTCGGTACTTTCGGTACATAATTGAGTATGTAGCGAGTGAGAGAGGGAGGAGGGAGCTGAGATTTGTGTCAGTAGGTTCGCCGCGGTGGTCTGGAGCAGTCATACGCTCGCTAGTCTCCTGCCACCACTTGTCTCTCTCTCTCAGCCACATTACGTGCTGAAATTGCCACTCGACCTATGTCGAGCGCCGCCACATAGTCCAGCTTTTTTTAACTCGACTTATGTTGCTCGCCGCTAATTAAGGGTTAATAACCGACCCATGGGTTCTTTGAACACTCTTACAACGTTCAGAGGCAGATTGGGAGAGGGAGTACGATCATGATCTTACTTCTTCCCCACGTTAGCCTGATACCTAGTTACTCTGTCATGACAGGAGCGACTCTGTATTAACACCTTAAGAGCGGCCTATGCGGTTTACTTATATGCACCGCCCAGCGGGGTGTTTTTAGCCAAAATAGGGCTGTTTACGTGATCATTTTCATGCCTAAATAAGACCCAGAACGTAAAACAAGTATCTATCCCTGAAAGAGCATAAATAGAGCTTTCGAATGACACCATAACGATCCTTTTATGATGGCTAGTTTTCTTGCAATAACTGTGCAACGCGAGTGCAAAAAGCATGTAATTAGGCACTTTCCCGATACAATTCCGTATATAGCGAGTGAGAGAGGGAGGAGGGAGGTGGGATTCGTGTCAGTAGGTTCGCCGCGGTGGTCTGGAGCAGTCATACGCTCGCTACTCTCCTGCCACCACTTGTCTCTCTCTCTCAGCAACATTACGTGCTGAAATTGCCACTCGACCTATGTCGAGCGCCGCCACATAGTCCAGCTTTATTTAACTCGACTTATGTTGCTCGCCGACAGTTAGGGGTTAAAGACTCTACATCAAGAGTACCAAAACAGAAGTTCTCCAATGACTAGTATAACAGTCAGGATAGTCGAGCAGCCACAACTTAAGACATGTCTAAATGTATGCTCGCGTTCATCCGATGGTATGCACCCTGTGTCATGACATAAGGAACTACTATTAAAGGCCCCAAACCAATTAGTCCATCTGTATCACTACCCCATTTACCACACAGCAGGACCACCTAATCGGCTCGACGGGACAAAAAAAAGGAATCAGCTATTAACACTTTAGCCACCAGTGCCAGTATCTCCAAATCTACTCAGTTGTAGAATAGGAGTGTTGAGCGAGTCATATTACTTCTAAAAGGAAATTCATGTGTGTATTAAGTATTATATATACCCTTTACGACTTTTGAGCATGTGTAGTTTGGCTTTAGTTTCTCCAGTCAAGTAAGAACTTACCATTGTCCAATTAAGCCCCAGTAAAAAACCTGGTATAACAATAGTATATCTTCATCAAGGGAAAACATTATTATAGAATGGGTTAAAGCTCATGTCTGATAATCCAACACCAATATATCTATGTAATATTTTCGATTGTCTGTACTTACTCTCTCTAGTTGTATTGCGGGAGTGAGCATGCTCGTTATTTCCCGCCTCCTATATGTGTAGGTGTTATATGTATCGTTGGAATGGCTGTGGATGTGTGTGTAGTCTGTATTTTTAGCCAATTGGCGACATCGGAAACGAAGGCTTTGGGTGGATCTGTATGGTACCATTCTCACTATAGACGGTACCGTCTCGCCCGAAGGCTTAGGTAGCCATCAGCTTAGGTGAACAATATGATACCCATCTCGCCTTGTACCATTTTTGCCAACCCCAGATGGGACGTCACAACGTCGTCCACTTATTCCAGGTACCTATTTACAGCTAGGTGAACTGAGGCTAACACATGAAAGGAGACAAGCCCAATTTGTCTCCGCCCGGCCGGGGGATTGAACCCCCGACCCCTCGTGTGTGAGACGAGAGCGCTACCTACTAGGCTACGGGCTGTGTGTGTGTGTGTGTGTTCTTAATAGGCGGCCGCAGTTTTGGACCTGGGGAGCTGAAACTTTTGTATGTGGGTGTCAATTGACCTGGGTCAGGTCATAGAGGGGGCTAGGCCACGATCGGAGGTTGGTTCGAGGCCGAAAATGAAAAAAATTGAAAAAAAATTGCCGTTTGAGACAGAAGCAGGCCTCTTATTGAAAAGGTGTATGTAACGAAAGTTGTTCGCAGCCCCCCAAAATTGGGGTACGGATGAGGTCAGATCCAAAATCGGAGGGCATTTAGCGGCCGAAATCGAGGTCGCCGTTTAATGAGGCACAGGGAGGTCGAGGCCGGTGATTATGGTAGTAGTAGTATTGTGATGATTGTGGTAGTAGTGATTGATGATGGTAATTATGGTAGTAGTAGTGGTGGTAGAAGTGATGGAGATTATGGTGATTACCCGGGCAACGCCGGGTACCCCTGCTAGTTTATAATTATTATTCTAATATCCTGGTCCAACCTACTATAGTCTATTCATTATGATTAGGTCAGAGATCATGACTATTAACCCATTCAGTACCAGTGACTCTTTTGCATTATATTGTGGCAACTATTAGAGGATTTTATTCAGCTTAGAAAGTACCTCCAACAAACAAAAGCCTACAGACTATCTCATTTAATCCTTTGAGCTATCACACATCCTTCCTAAGCTTAACACCTTAAGAGCGGGTGGTGGAGTATGTTTCACTGTGCCGCCCAGCGTTTTTTTTACCATAAATGGGGTTGTTTCCGTGCTCTTTTTCATGCATAACCAAGAGCCAGAGCGTAATACAAGTATGTATCCCTGAAAGGGCGTAAATTGAGCTTTCCAATGATACCCGAACCATTCTTCTACTATCACTGGTTGTCTTGCAACGATCGTGCAACCGAAGGGCAAAATCGCTAAAATATGGTAATTTTATTACATAATTACATGTGTAGCGAGTGAGAAAGGGTGGAGTAGAGTGGAGTAAATGTCAGTGGGCCCACGACGGTCGTGGCGAGCGGTCATGAGGTAACCTATGCTCCTCCCACCGCTCGGCTCTCTTTCAGAGCCAATATTGCGCTAAAATTGCACACAGACTTAAGTCGGGCCCCGCCACATTGTCCAGCTTTTTAGATGCGGACTTAAGTCGGGCCCCGCTAAAGAAGGGTTAATAAAATCATCTAATAGTGTACAGCACATTATGAAGAGGTCGTCACCGGTACTGAATTGGCTAACCTCTGTAACTCAAAACCGGCTAGAGTAAGCAAGCTAATGTTTTTACTATTTGGGAAGAGTCAGACAAAGAATAGGGTTGGAAGTATATAGCTGGTTTACCCTAACCCTTTCTTAATTCGTCAGTCGGCGCCCTTCATTCCACCAAATACCACTTTCTGTCATATACCTTCCAATTCCATCCATCCACTTCATTCTCAGTCTGCCTCTTACTCTCTGACCTTCCACCTCGCTCTCATACACACTTGTATTCATTCTCTCACTCACCATACTCTCCATATGGACGAACCACCTTAAAGTGTTTCTCTTCATACTCTCCAGCACATGACTCATACACACCACAATGTTCTCGTACTTTATGAATTGTCTGGCTATCTCTCCATGTAACTCCACATGAACTTCTCAAGTAACTCATTTTCATCCCTTTCACTCTTGATTTGTACCTCTCAAACAACGTCCATGCTTCACTTCCATGCATCAATGTCAGGATTACCACTCTTATCATGGAGTTACTTTTTTACTTCCATGCTGATTACCATATTCCATGTTATTGATGTTAACGTTTCTACAAATCTCCTTCTCTGGTGTACCTCTCTCGCAATGCATCCTCTATATTTCAGTGAGTCAAGATGTATCGATATGCTTCAACCACACAGCTCCTTTAGTTTGATTCAGTCAGCTTTAGCAGCTCGAAATGAACCGTAATAGATATTTAACGTTAAAATACAAACATATTTTAGCCGGGAAATAAAATAGAGTAGTAGATGTACATTACTAAAACAATCAACTCTAACGAAATGAATTAAACTACAAATATATAAACAGACACTCATTAATTATATATTTTGTGTGTGATACCATCTCTCTCTCTCTCTCTCTCTCTCTCTCCTTCGTATTCGGTATTCGGTGATCAACCCGTTTTGATCGCGTCGACCATTCATATTTCCTTCGGGGATTTCATGCCTAAATTTCTTTTGTTTCGGGAGAAACAAAGCTCATGTTGAAACAATACCTTTCTCTCCCCTTGTTTTGTGTTTTTGTTTTGGATTAGGGGACAGTTCGGCTAAAAATCGTGCGTTGAGATATATATTATAGCTTTTGTTTTTTTATTCAATTATAATTTTACTTTGGTGCTATATTTGTAATTTTTAGAGATTAGTATGGTTCATTAATTCTAGGTAGACCAACAATCTTGACCACTTATCTGTATAAATACAAAACGACTGAAGTAATCAAGCTAATATTTCTACCATTTGGGACTAGTATCAGCCAGAGAATATAGGTGTGGATATTTACAGCTCATTTGCTCTAGCTATTATTGAGTTACAGAGGTTCGAGGTTGCAATTTATGGCCCACTAATAATTAATGAATTATTGAATTGTAATATTGATATACTGTATGTATGTATACCCAGGGTGTTCCTAAATAGGTGTGCTAAACTTCAGGATTTGCTTATATAGATGATTCTAAGATTAAATGTTCTAAACCAAAATTCGAAATCTCAATCATTAACCCCTTACGGACGGGGATGGCTGTGATTTCTACTACCTGTGTGGCGGGCATATTTACCCTAAACGAGCTTCATTCCATGATCTTTTTCATGCATAAACAAGAGCCACAGCGTAATACAATTATGTATCCGTCAAAATGGTGATAATAGAGCTTTCGAATGACATCTGAATCATCTTTGTACGACCACGGGTTCGCTTGCAACGATGTTGCAACACGAGGGCAAGAACCCTAAAATACGGTAATTTCCTCAGAATATCCTTGTTCTCGAGAAGCCGGAGATGTGGAGGGGTGTGGTGGGGCTCTCAGTTGCCTCACTCGGCCCTCGCCGAGTGGTCAGAGCCCGCCTGCCGTACCCCCAACGCGTGGACTCTCTCTCAGAGCCGATAATGTGCTCAAAATCCCGCCCGAATATTGTCGGGACCCGCTGGATAGGCCATGGTTCTCTCACCCGACAATTGCCGGGACCCGTGGCTTGAGTGTTAAAGATATATTGAAGGTTTTAGATAGTGTCCTCTACCGTACCACTGCAATGGACTCTTTCATGTCAAATGGTTTCCAACAAGTCCAATGCTAGAATGTTGCTAATAATATAATATGATCCAAAAATATTTTATTTTGATTGTAATATGGTAAAATAACACATTTACTTTAGGGTGGGATAGGCCCTTTGACAGTTGGGCATGCCTTATGGGTGAAATACATGGGAAACATACCATTTTCAACATACAATACCCGTATTGATTGACATTTGTAATGTTACCATATAGAACACCTTATACTTGGAGTAATTTATTTAACGTAATCCCAGAGTAATATATTGTTCCTAATCCCACAAAAACACCTCCTTATTTAAAATAGACCATAGTCATTACGGTTCTGTCAGGGTCAAGAGTCAATCCCTGTCTATTTAAGCGGGAGCTATAGTTTTTTTCTGTTCCACTTTTCTCCCTCATATTTAGCCGCATTAGTGTTGAGATTTTAAGATGTTCGCCACATTAATTTTGTTATCTCTCTCTCTCTCTCTCTCTCTCTCTCTCTCTCTCTCTCTCTCTCTCTCTCTCTCACACCATATGTATGTGTCATGAGAAATGCAATTGCCTGAGTGGCTGTATATTCTATGTCCCACCATAATTCGAGGGAGATAGCGCCCACGAAACTGTGAAATCTTTCTAGTGTGGGAGGCGGTGGTTTAAGGGTGACATTGTCCTTGGTAACGAAAGTGGCACTGGGAACTATACAGGGCTGGGATGTGGTAATGGTGCCATAGGTACAGAGCTGAACGATCCATCGGTATCTAAATTGAGTAAGCTGGTGTCGTCGTCTGTAGAAGTTGCAGGCTGGTGGTGTTATATCTGTGGCAGGGGTTATGGTTAGCAATTTGTAGGTGTTGGTAAAGTACACAGTGTTGTGCTTTGGCAAGGCTTCTTTCACCTGAGAGATGATTAGGCTTTTCAGGCCTTGTCCGGTCCATAACACAGTAATATTGATGAGACATGCAGTTTCCAGGGGTCGTACTTGCCCTGTGTTCTGGTCACAGTTCTTAACACAGGTATTGGTATCCTGATTAAGTTGGT
Source organism: Paralithodes platypus (assembly GCA_032716605.1). Taxonomy (NCBI): domain Eukaryota; kingdom Metazoa; phylum Arthropoda; class Malacostraca; order Decapoda; family Lithodidae; genus Paralithodes; species Paralithodes platypus. The sequence continues at coordinate 44,256,881 of CM064529.1, forward strand.
GTTGGTGGCAGGGATGTCAAATTGTTATGACTGAAGTTATGTGGTTGTGTAGTGCGGGGAAGGAGTGCACGTGTGTCTCTGGCAATTATGTGGTGTTCTGTGGTCATACCATATGTTACCTGTGTTGTCTAAATATATATACATGCATATATATATTTAGAGATTGACCGAATATTCGTTTCGTATTCGTATGTCCGAATATTCGCTATGTTTTTCAATATGCGTATTCGTATTCGTATTTCCATTCATAGCTATTTGCAAATATGTGAATATGTTCACAAAACCAATAAAATATATACAAAAATGTTAAATATTAAATTTTAAAGTTAACACAAACTAATAAATAACAGTGTAGATGTGCGTTTGGGCCGCTAAAGTGGAATGAAAGTGGACTGAGCAGTGTTGTTACTTAACTGTATTTAATAGTACCAGCTCAAACTAGTGAAAAGTACCAAAGCATTCCAAAGTGGAATCACTGCCCGGTAAACGAACGTGTGCTGGACCTGGATATTTGAACCGTCGCAATATTGCCATTTCAGACATATCCAATGTAATAGCATGTCACTAAAATATATTCCATCATATTTCCTCACTGATTTTGTAATTAGTACCAGATATGGACTATTTTATTGGAAAATGTATAAAATGTACTTGAGAGAGTCAAATGTACCAAATGTGGTACTTTAGTACCAACAAAGCGGCAACACTGGGACTGAAGACTGGAAACATAGAACATTGAATGGATTTAATTTTAATTATTCAATTGTCTAAGGCTGAACTCTTACAATATAATAAACATGAATTCATACAGTTCATTTATGATATTTAAGAAATTACACATTCACATCGTCCTTATCTTCTGGTAAATAATTTCTTAGTAATTTAATTAATATTTGTTGGTGACATACAAATAATTAACGGTTCTTGAAGGATGAAATAAGGATTGAAATATTCGCTATTCGTATTCGCATTCGCGAATTTTACAACAAAACATTCGTATTCATATTCGTATTCGCAAATAGTGAAAATTGATATTCGGTCCATCTCTAAATTATATATATATATATATTTATATTGTAAATCTACAATTATATAACCCCTATTTTTCCATTGTTTTTCTTTCGAAACTGAGTTTTATTTAGTCTTACCCTATTCAGGAAGCCCTACTGATGTTCGAATTGTGAGAATCTGGGAAATGCAGCCCCCAAGTTAAGTTAGGTTGTCATGTACACTTAGATTGATGCTTCCATTGAAAATGAGAGTCGTTGAGGTAGACACTCGTGGACCGCGGCGGACGCCGCATAACGTAAACAAACCAATCACCCGCTTCCTCTGATGACAATATTGTCATAAACTTAATCTAACAACCCAACAAAACCTGCGGGCTGCTGCCCCCAGACCCCCACTGCTCTAAATAATTATGTAGAAGACATAAAATCAGTAAAAAGTACTGCACAAGAGCGAAAAACACCTTCCAAGATCGTGCATCGTAAGAAAATGGGTTTACAGAAAACGGAAGTTCCGGAGGGACAGTCGTCAAACCACGGCGGACGCGTCTCACTTTAGTGAAGGATTTTAATACTTGAATGTATCTATTTAAATTCAAATATAAATTTCCAAGTATCATCGAACTATACTAAGTCTAATACGAGTAATATAAACCTAATAGGAGCAACAGAATAGTGACAAATCAGGGGTTGTGAAGGTGTAGATTTAATATATATATATATAATTATATATATATATATATATATATTTATGCTATTCCTCCCTCTCCACCCTCCTCTCTCCTTGTTATGCCTAATATCCCAATCTCTTCTAAAGATGTACTTTCTACCCTCTCTGGGCTTAATACTAAGAAGGCGTACGGTCCGGACGGTGTTCCTCCTGTTGTACTTAAAAACTGTGCTTCCGTGCTGATACCCTGCCTAGGCAAACTCTTTCGTCTCTGTCTCTCCTCCAACGTCTTTCCTTCTTGCTGGAAGTCTGCTCTCATTCAACCTGTCCCAAAGAAGGGTGACCGCTCTCAACCCTCCAACTATCGTCCAATTGCTCTCATCTCTTGCATCTCTAAAGTTTTTTAAACTATTCTTACTTCCAAATTTTCTTAAGCATTTCTATTCTCATAATCTGCTCTCAGATCGCTAGATGGCTTCCTGGATAGGTTTCGTAAGAATCGGGTTTCGATGTGGGTCGCGTACGTCCACAAATGGCACACCACATATAAATATTCATATAAAATCAGGTAATTGAGACAGATTTGTTTGGTCAATTGCTACCATTAATTTAACGATTTCTTAACATTATGAAGAGTGTAATTGAAAAGCAGAGTGATTTTTATATTTATAATTAATTTCTAATTAATTATCTTACAAAAAACAAAATATTTACAATTGTTTTTAAAACAAATACTGAAGTTTGCCCGAGGTAGCTGAAACTCTGAGGGCTTGTAAGGGGATCATGGAGGTCTGGCCGGCTGGGGTCTTGGCTCCCTGGGTTACATAGGGCGCGAGCTGAGCAAAGAATAAAAAATGGTTAATTGTGTTTACTCCCAAAAAATATAGCTGTTTTGTAAAAATTCATTTGGGTGCCTGAATATTGACTGAGAATGATAAAAATCCATATGCATAGTCCCGAACTATACTGAAAGACATGTAACACATAAACATTGGAATAGGAACTAATAGATAGCGATACTATAACGTTATGTTGATTGAACTTGGAGAGGGCCGACTTTATTGGGGCAAAAATCCTGGGAAAAAAATTCATAAGTCAAGTACTTGTTAATGAATATGCCTAAAACATACTATGAACATACATATGTACCCTATGAACCAAATCAGCATATATATTGGGAGTTTGCATTGTGCAAACGGACACAGGACTGAAAGGGTTAACCTTATCTCCCGGCGCCGCTCCGGCCGCAACTCTCTGAAAATAGACCACACTTTCCAAATGTAATGGGGTGAGTAAATATGCATGGATTTGTATCCCATGCCACATGAAGTATAAATAACTATCCAAAAACACATGAAAATAAAAAAAAATAAAAAATTGGCAAACAAAAAATGCCAAAATAAGTAATATTTTACGTTACATTGCGAGGGCCGACTTTTCAATGATATTTTATTGACAATTATGACCCCTATTATGTAATATTATTTACTTTAATACTTAGAAACCCAATAAAAATAAATAAAAAAGATGTAGTTTCTTACCTTCAAGAGTTGCATACCATGCAGGTCTTGAACAGGTGGTGACCACACACAGACTTCTTACAGAGCTGACACAACATCCTAGTCTTGATGTTAGAGTCGGTGGGGCACACGTGACACCGCTTCCTCTTTTCACTCTTCTCTTCTGAATGTGCCACACAGGGTACAGGTAGGTCGAAGGTGTGTGACATCATGACACGCAGCTCTCTTGACAGAGTCCTGTGCTGCAGCAGCCGAACATGGACCCAGGGGCGACACAGTTGAACGGCAATCTGCTTGAAGAACTTCCTGCTGAGGATCTTGGCAGTGGTTGACTGGGAGTAAACAATGTAACTATTGGTCATGGCTATGTTTATCATCCCATAAAAGAAGCACATAGGCCAGCGTCCGGTCTTCCTGGCAACATTTGCAGTGCTATACAGTTGGTCGAAAGTGTCCACTCCCCCTTTCGTGGCATTGTAGAACATTTGTATGTCCGATTTCTTCCTTTCTATCATGGTAGGTTTGTGGTGGACACTGGACATCATCTGCATACTCTTGGTTTTACTTGCTCGGTGGCACTGCAGAGTCACCTTGTCCTCGTAATTGAAGACAGCCACGGACTCCCATACCTCCATCTTGTAATCCCGGATGTCCTTGGTAAGGTTTCTGCGGAATTGTGCCCACGAGCTCTAAGCCAGCCTTGCGTAGTGAGAGTGTCAGGGGTAAACTTGTGAACCAATTGCCAGTGGTCACAATCCGGCGCCTGTTCGCGAAGGGCGCAGTCAACTTGACGATGAAGAACTCGCCCAAGGACAACGGTCTCTGTAGGACCACTGTACCCTTGCCCAGGTATGGCATGGCATGACACATGTAGTGAGAGTCCGCATCGCAGGCCATCACCAGCTTGAGCCCATACCTGAGGAAATTGGAAAGAAAATTCATCAAAAACAGGTAAAAATGGTAAGTAAATGAGTAGCAGGTACATGGATACAAAACAGGTAAGTGATCGGTAGAGAAAAATCATCAATAACAGGTAAAAATGGTGTGTAAATGACTAACATGGAAGTGGGGCACGACAGGTAAGTGATGACAGGTAAGTATTAGGTAAAAATGGTAAGTAAATGCCTAACATGGAAGTGGGGCACGACAGGTAAGTGAAGACAGGTAAGTATTAGTTAAGAATAGTAAGTAAATGCGTAACATGGAAGTGGGGCAAGACAGGTAAGTAATAGGTAAGTGATGACAGGTAAGTATTACTGGACACGTAACTCTCGGGAATGGCAGGCAAGTAATGACAAAAAAACTGGCTATGAAAAGGTAATACAAAAACAATTTTCAGGTAACTTACTTGGCAGGTTTGTTGGGGATGTACATGCGGAATGAGCAGTTGCCGCGGAAGGCGATGAGCTGCTCGTCAACAGTCAGGTGAGGTCCTGGACCGTAGTGTTGCTTGCAGTGGTCCACAAGGGCGTCCCATAATACGCGAATGGGTGCCAATCTGTCGTCCTTCAATCTCTCCTGGCGAGTTGCAGTGTCATCAAACCGTAGACATCGAATAATGAAGGCGAAGCGTTGCTCGGGCATGGCACACCTGTACGTGTACAAAGGACACCCTTCAACTTTGTCCCACATTTCGGATGTACGTAAGTGGTTGTCCTTCTTGACACCTGTCATGAGGAGGATCCCTAACAGTGCCTTGATACCATTAGATCCACATGGCGAAGAGCGTGTGCATCTGTGTTACTGTATCTGGTTCTGAGTACATCAATTTTGGCATTAGTATGCACACAAATCCGGGCCAACATTGTGTCGTCGAAGTACAGGCCCAGGTACTCAGCAGGTGAGGTAGTTATAGAGGTGGTCGCAATGTTAGGATGACCATTCTCCACGTTGCACTGGATGAGGGAGGGAAGGGCTGGATTTGGCTTATCATGCCAGGTAATCTTGCCCCGGCCCCGCATGACAGGTAAGTTGATTGTCCTAAGAGGTGCTCCCACGGCAGGTTGAAGCTCCCCTCTCCTCCTCTTCCTACTGCGAAGTTCAGTTGGACTGAGTTGATCTTCGTCAGGTGATCGGGTAGTGCCCCTGGGAGTTACGGCAGGTGTGACAGGTGTGGCAGGTGCGTGCGGTCCACCGATATGCGCAGGTGTGGAGGATGGCGGGTCATCCACAATCTCATCATCGTCGGTACTGTCGTAATTGGAGGGAGGCCTTCTACGTTGCCATGGTAGTCCTGCCTTCTTTGGGTGGGTGAAGGGTTGTATGGCAGCCGTGACTGCCTGCCTTTCCTGTCGCTCCTCCCTGCCCCTAAAAGAGAAGTCGTAATGACGCCAAAGTACTCCTGGTGGTACGTGGTGATGACAAAGTGCTAGCACGAGGAGGTGTGGTAGGACGAGGAGGTGTGGGGGCATCCGTGGCTGGTGCCGGCACCGGGGTTGGAGTGGGTGGCGACGGAGTGACAATGTGGGTGGGCTCTATGTCTATTAGCTCGTCCTTGATGTCGTCATGTTCAGCTTCGTTGTCGATATTGTTGTCAGAATCACAGGAGGCGTCCTCAAAGTCGTACAACATCGAAGAGATGTCATCCTGGGAGAGTCCTCGCCGGGCCATGGCGACTGCTGTGAAAGAACAAAAAAAAAAATGTTTTGGAAAAAAATCTAGTGGCAACATCTGACATCTCAATCCGTGGCTGGCTGTGTCAACATGGCGCAATAATATCCCCCTAGCTTGTCTAAACATAATATATTCCTAAGTATAGTACTTTAGAGTATATTCAACAATATGTGAAAAGAAAACAAAATATTAGGCAAAAAACATACTAGTGGCAACATCTGGCATCTCAAACCGTGGCTGGCAGTGTAAACATGGCGCCATACTATCCCCTTAGGTTGCCTAAACAGGATATATTCCTAAGTATATTACGTTAGAGTATATTCCACAATATGTAAAAGTTTCACGAAGTGTACAAAAGTTACTTACCAGGATGTATAGGTGTCAAAGTGGCACAAACTAAACTTGAGAGCGATCTAGTTAGTGGACCGAGCGGCGCACATCTACCTCACGCGGTGGCTGAGCCAAGACTGACTCAGACCTCTCGGGGAGCTGGATTTGAAGGCTGGACCAACAATCTTGGGCGGGCGGCACACGAAAATCGATTTCTGTGCATCGCGTCGTGCCGCTTGTAGAACAATGAATCCTATCCAGAGTATGGTACATATACAGTCCATCGAGTATATAAAAAAAAATTATGTTTGATGAAAGCGAAAACAAATATATATATATATATATATATATATATATATATAGAGAGAGAGAGAGAGAGAGAGAGAGATGGAGCAGAGGAAAACAAATAGAGCAGTGAAGAGTTGCGAAGTGAAGAGACAGACATACAAGCACAGAAAAGACTGTATGGGGAGGGGAGAGGAGATAGAGAAAAACAGTGAAAGGTAAAAATGAGGTAGAGAAAGAGAGAACGAGTGAGAGTGAGAGAGCGAAAGAGAGAGTGTGTGAGTATGTAGGCGTTAGGAGAGATTAAGCCAGCAAACGCGATAGGCATCAAGGAAGTGTCTGTATAGGGAATACGATAGGCCTCACATAAGCTAGCCCATGAAAATAAACCCCCAAAGCAACCCACAGGGTTGTAAAATGTGATTAGGTGATATAATCACTCCCTAGTACCTCCTTCCTCTCCCCTCCCCTCCCCCTCCCTCTCCTTCCCCATCCTCAATTATTGGCTATTTTACCTTCTATTTTTTTCATTCCTCCCTTTCCCTGCTCGAAATAGGATGAGTCATTGTCTCCCACACTTCCTCGTCACCTGCACATGCACAAATGAGAGCTGGAAGACTCAGTTTGCCTCGAGCAGGGCCAGGAAGCACACCAACTGTATGTTGCACTTTCTCTCTCACCTCCCTTAACCATCTACCACCACACATATACGTTTTTCATTAGATATATGCTGCTTACACTTATTTAAGTATATAAGTAAAATATACGCACATGGAACAGAAATAATGCTTTATATGGTAAATATAACAAATTCTGTCAGAATCGAAGGTATCTTTTCGCACACGAGGGATTTTAAAAGCATCAATGGCGCGCTTCTCGGGTTAATGAGGGGAAAGGAGATAGAGAAGAACAGTGAAAAGGAGAGATGAGAGAGAGAGAGAGAGAGAGATAAAGGTGGGGGGTAGGGAGAAGAGGGAAATGCGAGAACAAAAATAGGAAATGCAGGTGAGAAAAAGAGAGTAAAATATATTGTACAACCTGGTTCAGTAGTTTGTTGACGACCTAGGTTGTGTTTATGAGAGTGAGACAGAGACAAAGAGAGAGAGTAAGAAAGAGAGAGATAATATATGTGTGTGTGTGTGTGTATGTCTGTGTAAGAGAAAGAGAGAGAGAGAGAGAGAGAGAGAGAGAGAGAGAGAGAGAGAGAGAGAAAGGAGAAAGAGATTAGGAAGATTACAAAATTCTCTTTCCTCATTCCGCTTTCCAGGTATATGAACGACGTCATTTAGACGTAAATGTTCAAAATCTATGCCAAATAAAACGGAGGATTTGTGTTGTTTAATTAACGTAGATCATTTCTTATTTTGGCCATTTTTATTAGACTGACAGAATTATGTTGCACAATAACTGACTGTAACTTAATATGTTATACTGTATAAACTTAAATTTTATGTGGTTATTATGTTGGTGTATTTATTTGGTCGTTTGCCCTCTATCAAACGTAAAAGCACTCGCAAGACCATCAAGATAAATTTGTAATTTTTTCGGTGGGCAGGAACACATTTGCACCTAATTGGCGTGAGAGGTCTTAATCTATCTATCTATTCTATCTATATGCTCAGGCCCAATCCCCATTTTGGGGGTAGCCGACTCAAGACAGAGCAAGAACAGGGAAAACACAAAAACAACATAAAACAAAAAATAAACACAGATAAAAAACACAAACTCTCACACATCCAGGTCACCCAGGAGAAGACCCAGAGACCAGGGTTACCAAGGTCGCTCCAGCACTCCCCCGGCCCCTGACCACCCGGAGAGGTTCCGATCTCGGCAGGCAGACATGCAGCGGAGCCAAAGCCACAAGCCCTCCCACCACACTTCCAGGCACACACCCTTCATATTAATCGTCTCCCCGGGCCAGGCGCCTGATGGACTATTATCTAGTCCAGCTTGCGCCCGAACCCTTACTCCAAATGACCACGTGTTCACTCAACTATTCACAAGCATTCTCCATTCACTCCTGTCCACCACCACTTCCCCTGCCTGATCTATAGTCATTCCTCTATCATCCAAAGCCTTTCTTACACAGTCTCTCCATCTCAATGGGGGTCTTCCTGCCCTTCTATCTCCCCTTGTACCTGACTCACATATTCTCTTTGTAAGCCTTTCATCTCCCATTCGTTCAACATGACCATACCAGCTCAGCACCCTTCTGTCCGCTCTGGCTGACAAATGTTCCTGCTGCCCCACTCTCCTACGTATCTCTTCATTCCTCAATCTGTCTCTACGAGTAACTCCACACATACTCCTCAAGCAGCTCATCTCCATCACATCCAATGTTGACAACAAATAGAGCAAGAGATTTTAAAATGGCCAAACTAATGGGGCGAACTTGGTAAAATCCCAAAACTAATGGGGCTAGAAATGAGGGAGAAGGGGGTCCAGAAGAACAGTAACTTCCCCGTAACTTGTATACAATATATTACCACCCCCCACACCACCACTATAGTATACTATAGTACACTATAGTATATATATATATATTACCACCCCCCACACCACCACTATAGTATACTATAGTACACAATAGTATATATATATATATTACCACCCCCCACACCACCACTATAGTATACTATAGTACACTATAGTATATATATATATATATTACCACCCCCCACACCACCACTATAGTATACTATAGTACACTATAGTATATATATATATATTACCACCCCCCACACCACCACTATAGTATACTATAGTACACTATAGTATATATATATATATTACAACCCCCCACACCACCACTATAGTATACTATAGTACACTATAGTATATATATATATTACCACCCCCCACACCACCACTATAGTATATATATATATATTACCACCCCCCACACCACCACTATAGTATACTATAGTACACAATAGTATATATATATATTACCACCCCCCACACCACCACTATAGTATACTATAGTACACAATAGTATATATATATATTACCACCCCCCACACCACCACTATAGTATACTATAGTACACTATAGTATATATATATATATTACCACCCCCCACACCACCACTATAGTATATATATATATATTACCACCCCCCACACCACCTCTATAGTATAGTATAGTCCACAATAGTATATATATATATATTACCTCACCCCACACCACCACTATAGTATACTATAGTACACTATAGTATATATATATATATATTACCACCCCCCACACCACCACTATAGTATACTATAGTACACTATAGTATATATATATATTACCACCCCCCACACCACCACTATAGTATACTATAGTACACTATAGTATATATATATATTACCACCCCCACACACCACCACTATAGTATATATATATATATTACCACCCCCCACACCACCACTATAGTATACTATAGTACACAATAGTATATATATATATATTACCACCCCCCACACCACCACTATAGTATACTATAGTACACTATAGTATATAGTACACTATAGTATATATATATATTACCACGCCCCACACCACCACTATAGTATACTATAGTACACTATAGTATATATATATATTACCACCCCCCACACCACCACACTATAGTATACTATAGTATATATATATTATAGTATATATATATATATATATACTATAGTATATATATATATATTACCACCCCCACACCACCACTATAGTATACTATAGTACACTAGTATAGTAATAGTATATATTACCACCACCCCCCACACCACCACTATAGTATACTATAGTACACTATAGTATATATATATATATACCACCCCCCACACCACCACTATAGTATACTATAGTACACTATAGTATATATTACCACCCCCCACACCACCACTATAGTATACTATAGTACACTATAGTATACTATAGTACACTATAGTATATATATATATTACCACCCCCCACACCACCACTATAGTATACTATAGTACACTATAGTATATATTACCACCCCCCACACCACCACTATAGTATACTATAGTACACTATAGTATATATATATATTACCACCCCCCACACCACCACTATAGTATACTATAGTACACTATAGTATACTATAGTACACTATAGTATATATATATATTACCACCCCCCACACCACCACTATAGTATACTATAGTATACTATAGTACACTATAGTACACTATAGTATATATATATATTACCACCCCCCACACCACCACTATAGTATACTATAGTACACTATAGTATATATATATATTACCACCCCCCACACCACCACTATAGTATACTATAGTACACTATAGTATATATATATATATTACCACCCCCCACACCACCACTATAGTATACTATAGTACACTATAGTATACTATAGTTATATATATATATATTACCACCCCCACACCACCACTATAGTATACTATAGTACACTATAGTATACTATAGTACACTATAGTATATATATATATTACCTTCCCCCACACCACCACTATAGAATACTATAGTACACTATTGTAAATATATACATATTACCACCCCCCACACCACCACTATAGTATACTATAGTACACTATAGTATATATATATATATATATTACCACCCCCCACACCACCACTATAGTATACTATAGTACTCTATAGTATATATATATATATTACCACCCCCCACACCACCACTATAGTATACTATAGTACACTATAGTATATATATATATATTACCACCCCCCACACCACCACTATAGTATACTATAGTACACTATAGTATATATATATATTACCACCCCCAACACCACCACTATAGTATACTATAGTACACTATAGTATATATATATATATTACCACCCCCACACCACCACTATAGTATACTATAGTACACTATAGTATAATATATATATTACCACCCCCCACACCACCACTATAGTATTCTATAGTTCACTTTTGTATAATAAAGTACACTTTTGTATATATATATATTACCATCCCCCCCACACCACCACTATAGTATACTATAGTACACTATAGTATACTATAGTACACTATAGTATATATATATTACCACCCCCCACACCACCACTATAGTATACTATAGTACACTATAGTATATATATATTACCACCCCCCACACCACCACTATAGTATACTATAGTACACTATAGTATACTATAGTACACTATAGTATATATATATATTACCACCCCCCACACCACCACTATAGTATACTATAGTACACTATAGTATATATATATATTACCACCCCCCCACACCACCACTATAGTATACTATAGTACACTATAGTATACTATAGTACACTATAGTATATATATATATTACCACCCCCCACACCACCACTATAGTATACTATAGTACACTATAGTATATATATATATTACCACCCCCCACACCACCACTATAGTATACTATAGTACACTATAGTATACTATAGTACACTATAGTATATATATATATTACCACCCCCCACACCACCACTATAGTATACTATAGTACACTATAGTATACTATAGTACACTATAGTATATATATATATTACCACCCCCCACACCACCACTATAGTATACTATAGTACACTATAGTATATATATATATATTACCACCCCCCACACCACCACTATAGTATACTATAGTACACTATAGTATATATATATATTACCACCCCCCACACCACCACTATAGTATACTATAGTACACTATAGTATATATTAGCACCCCCCACACCACCACTATAGTATACTATAGTACACTATAGTATATATATATATTACCACCCCCCACACCACCACTATAGTATACTATAGTACACTATAGTATATATATATATATTTCCAGCCTCCACAACACCAGTATACAATACTATAGTAGACTATAGTATATATATATATTACCACCCCCCACACCACCACTATAGTATACTATAGTACACTATAGTATACTATAGTACACTATAGTATATATATATATTACCACCCCCCACACCACCACTATAGTATACTATAGTACACTATAGTATATATATATATATATTACCACCCCCCACACCACCACTATAGTATAATAAAGTACACTATAGTATACTATAGTACACTATAGTATATATATATTACCACCCCACACACCACCACTATAGTATACTATAGTACACTATAGTATATATATATATTACCACCCCCCACACCACCACTATAGTATACTATAGTACACTATAGTATATATATATATTACCACCCCCCACACCACCACTATAGTATACTATAGTACACTATAGTATACTATAGTACACTATAGTATATATATATATTACCACCCCCCACACCACCACTATAGTATACTATAGTACACTATAGTATATATATATTACCACCCCCCACACCACCACTATAGTATAATATAGTACACTATAGAATATATATATATTACCACCCCCACACCACCACTATAGTATACTATACTACACTATAGTATATATATATATATTACCACCCCCCACAGCACCACTATAGTATATTATAGTACACTATAGTATATATATATATTACCACCCCCCCACACCACCACTATAGTATACTATAGTACACTATAGTATATATATATATTACCACCCCCCACACCACCACTATAGTATACTATAGTACACTATAGTTTATATATATATATTACCACATCCCACACCACCACTATAGTATACTAAAGTACACTATAGTATACTATAGTACACTATAGTATATATATATATTACCACCCCCCCACACCACCACTATAGTATACTATAGTACACTATAGTATATATATATTACCACCCCCCACACCACCACTATAGTATACTATAGTACACTATAGTATATATATTACCACCCCCCACACCACCACCACAGTATACTATAGTACACTATAGTATATATATATATATTACCACCCCCCACACCTCCACTAAAGTATACTATAGTACACTATAGTAAATATATATATTACCACCCCCCACACCACCACTATACTATACTATAGTACACTATAGTATATATATATATATTACCACCCCGCACACCACCACTATAGTATACTATAGTACACTATAGTATATATATATATTACCACCCCCCACACCACCACTATAGTATATATATATATATTACCACCCCCACACCACCACTATAGTATACTATAGTACACTATAGTATATATATATATTACCACCCCCCACACCACCACTATAGTATACTATAGTACACTAGTATACTATAGTATACTATAGTATAGTATAGTATATATATATATTACCACCCCCACACCACCACTATAGTATACTATAGTACACTATAGTATATATATATATTACCACCCCCCACACCACCACTATAGTAGTATACTATAGTACACTATAGTATATATATATATTACCACCCCCCACACCACCACTATAGTATACTATAGTACACTATAGTATATATATATATTACCACCCCCCACACCACCACTATAGTACTATAGTACCTATAGTATACTATAGTACACTATAGTATATATATATATTACCACCCCCCACACCACCACTATAGTATACTATAGTACACTATGTATATATATATATTACCACCCCCACACCACCACTATAGTATACTATAGTAACTATAGTATATATTACCACCCCCACACACCACTATAGTATACTATAGTACACTATAGTATAGTATATAGTATATATATTACCACCCCCCACACCACCACTATAGTATACACATAGTATATATATTATATACCACCCCCACACCACCACTATAGTATACTATAGTACACTATAGTATATATATATATATTACCACCCCCCACACCACCACTATAGTATACTATAGTACACTATAGTATATATATATACAAAGTTGTATATGTTAATAGGTAACTAAATAAAGCTTCTGTTTTATACCACCCTCATGGACAAGGTTGATAGGACTAAGAGGGAACTTTAGATATTATATTACCTCTGCCAACGAAGGTGGACTTTAAGTAGTGTTTTGACCTCTGTTTGTTTATCTGTAAACAAAATATCTCAGTGTTATGAATCGATTTTCACGAAATTTAGTCAGCAAATACAATATTTTCCCATGAAGAAATTATTCCATTTAGTAGACGATCCGGATCATAGGTACCGATTTTCATGATATGTGGTGGGCAGATAGGACATGCGTCCAGGAAAAAGTGATTAAAATTAATAGACGATCCGCATCATATGTCACACTGGTGTTAGTGTTGAACATTTAAGTTTATTTTGTGACAAAGCCAGTGTCGGCAGAGGTATGCGCTCTACCGCTCTGCTTAAATATTAAGTTTAAGAAAATTACAGTAGCTCTTTATTGTTTCTAGTTAGTGGTCGAGTGGTTAAAGTCTGGAAAGTTAGACAGTATATAATCTGTTTGTTGTCAGGTGATGGTAAATTAATTGTTCGTAATAGCTCAGTAATCAAGACGAGGACATGGCAATTTACCGTCAGCAGAATAAAAAAAACAGACCGTAGGCTTGATTATTAATTGGTGAGTAGTTATATATAAATTAAGGCCCCCATAGACGATACAGCCGACAGATCAGGTCTGTTCTAACTCCGATTTCAACATCGCACACAGACATTCCAATTAACTTTATTTTTGTCGAGAGACGTGTGTGGACACGGCCTCTCCGCTCAGTGACGAGGATCTATATTGTAAACAGATTTATATTTTAATTTGTCTAATGATATACAGTTTATACCGTAGATCTACATTTTGGTAACAAATACTAAGCATTTAAGATTACCGATATTTTGTCCATAATCAGAACATCATTTTACTTTTGTTAAATTAAAGTAGTATAGTAAATATTTGATGATTCTTAGGTAATTCAAATGTGACCTTTTTATGAGAGATAACACTTAAAACTATAGTATTTTATTACTGTCATGAAATATAAAGAGGAGTAGGTGAAGCAGAATAGGATATTATACCTACACATTGATATTATAAACTGATATAACTAAAGTATTACGGTGCTGTTTATTGTTGGGACAGGAATAACAAGAGTACTGCATATGTTACTGTTTAGACTTAGGAGCAGTTCAAATTGATCTTCTCTTCTATGAAGAATGGAATTATTCAATAGGTGTTACTGATTTATAATGACAAGGACTAGGTCAGTATAACTTGGATATTTAACCTACAGTACATTGTGTTATTATGAACATTCATAAAACAAACCTATTCTATTGTGTATACTCAGGCCCAATCCCCACTTTTCCCTTTGTTTCCCTCCTTTTTTTTGGCATAAAATGCTATTAGCATAATTATCTGATATAGACTAAATCAGTTCAAATGTATCCTATCTGTAATGAAAACAATTACAAAAACAAGTCATGTTTATATTATTATGGCTACAGTATCTCGAGCGGCCATTGCATCCTTCTCCTTTCATTGTTCTACTACTACGTCATAAGTCACATTACATTTATCTTTCCCTTATCACTACATTCTCTAAGTTGTACTGGCCTTAGACACGGATATTGCCTATATTTTTCAATTCTCTCATAATTCCAACGAATCTTGCTATGGAACTGAAGTATCTCGTACCTAAATGGAGGGGTAGACCGAGAATGAGTCGGAGGGGTCATGAAGATATGCTATACATTTTAGTTTACAATGTGTCATTTCTAAGCTGCTTAAAATCTTCTAATGATAGCCACAATATAAGGAAAAATGGCAGTATTTGTCCCAAAATGCTGAAACACTTCTGTAACGGTAATGTCTTTTGTAATTGAGTTCAGCTACATTTCGACGATTTTATTAACCTAAGGAAGGATATATGGTACTGAGTGGCTCAAATAATTAAATTGTCTGCGTACTTTTAATGTGTATACGTACTTCGTAAGCTGAATATAATTGTCAAATAGTTGCCAGAATACAATGATAATAACGTCACCGGTACTCAGTTGGTTAATAATGTAGTGTATGTATTTTATTTTATTTTTTACTATTTGCAGTGTGTTTTACATTTCCTTCCTTCGGCAATATATTCCTACCAGATTTGTTTGCCTCTTTTCTCTTTCTGGATCTCCCCCCAAGCATCTACAGGTAATCCCTCAACGCTCACCACTTTAGTTTATTATTTGGTTCCAGGGCATCTTCGATTATATGTTCTCCCGCTTGTCCATTTCTTCGTGTTCTTATTATACTTCACGTTGTGGCTTTGTTTATGTTTAAAAAAATGTGTTTAGTTTAATTATTGTTTGTTAATATAATCCTCAACAAATTATTTGTGTGCTGTATTTGTTTTGATTATCTTTCTGACAAGTATCCCCTGAGGAGTAGAATTTAAAAATATTGGTAACGCATTTATAATTTAGTTCAGCGCTCCCTCCAGTTATTTTCTTTGTTTTCCTTTTAGTTTCATGATATTGCAATCTGTACTTATTCAGTATTTGAGGACTCCTTTATGCTCTTTATTGTGGTTATCGTTAGGCGATTTTATACAGTTTAAAAAGGATCTCCTGGGCGATCTAGATGTGCGTGATTTTTTTGTTTTTGTATTTTTGTAAAAAAAAAATCTGTTATAGTTCTGTCTCCAATCGGTCACCTCCAAGTATGGGGCCTGCGTATGTAAATGCATACATACAGTACATACATACATACATAAATAAAATACATACATAATCCTATACAAAATTAATCGATAGGATAGAATAAAATCAAAGTAGTCCTTTGGCAGATCCACTCTAACAAGCAAAATAGGAACAACAACAACAGCAACTACAACAATAATGAGAGCTAGGCGAACGGTATTAACCCGAGAGAGGCGAGGAGACTCTTAAGAGGCTTTACTGGGCGAAGGCGACGGGACTCTTAACCTCTCCGCGGCGCACAGGGGGTTTTCTACAGGGTAAGACTGTGCGCACCTATGATGATTTTGGGACCTATTGCCATTTCGATCAAAAAAAGTAACATCATCGTGTAGGGAATGTGCTGGCGTGCTCGGCCCATATATATTTGACCCCGCCCAAAAATGTCTGGGGGGGGTAGGGGAACGGGTCCGTAGGGTTGAAAAATGTGGGAGCGAAATGGCACCCGCGGCTAGATTGTCATCGCGGCGGCGAGATTTCCCTGCCGAATATTTACGCGCTAGCATGGGGATATGAAGAGAGGGAGCGAGGGGGTTGGGTTACCACCGCGTAGGTATTATCACGTATATCTCCTTTTTTCGAGCCCTTTTTAGGCTATTTAGAGTATGTATACATGTGTAGGGCACGCCATAAACAATGAATAATGCCGCATAGTGACCAAAATTGCAATATATAAGGGAATTATACGAGAATATTTAGGCGGTAATGAAGATGTGTTGGAGGTTTGGCGGCAATTTATGAGCTGAGAGTGTGGTTTACGCCATACATATCACGTATATCTTGTACGTAGAGCACTGTCACACTTATAATACAGACTTGTACGTAATGTATACGTTGCCATATATCAAAATATAACCGCATATAAACCAATTCATGCGATATTTACGCACAGTTATCAATGAGTTTCTATGCGTGAAAAAAACCAAGGTGTGAGTGAGTTGTTGGTGGGAATGAAAGGGGAAATGAGGGTGTGTTACGAATCTAATATCACAGGTCAATCTGTATTTAGAGCACTCTCATGCTATAACTAAAGACGTTTTTTGTACATATGTAGTCGTCCCATATACAAGGAATATACCGCATATAGCCCAATTGATTGCGATATTTACGCCAAATTGTGAATGTGCTAAAATTCTAGCAGACGGCAGCCTGAAAGGGGGGGTTGGGGGTGGGTGGGTTGGGAGGGAGGCATTGCAGGGGTGCAGTGAGTGATGTGGAGTCGTGGAGAGATGGAAGTCAGGCTATCTCTAGCTAGTATAACCAGCTTAGTGTGGGGTCGATAATTGTGGGAGGCGCCCGCAGGCGTAATTGATGTTTGGTATTTTGACCCTTAATGTCTACCAGGATGGCTGGGTGTTCGGTTTGCCATCAACAGGTCTACAATAACATAGGAGTCATGGGAATGGAGAGAGAGAGAGAGAGAGAAACTGAGACATGTGCTTATGTCATATACGTATAAATGGACTTTCAGAATTGCATTTTTATGCAAGCAGACATTGCATTTTAGACACATGTGAAGTACCACAGAAACATGTAGGCCATTGGGGACTGTAAATACAAGAAATTACTATATTTATATACCACCAGCGACGGTGCTGAGTTCAACACAGGCAGATTGCCTGTTGGGATAGAGGGCTAAATATATACTGGTGTCTCCTTACACCTGCGAAAGGGTCGTAAGATTGCCACCAGAGAAACGCTTTGTACTTAGTTATTTCGAAGTAATATGCAATCTAAATTGTATATTCTGAGACCTACTGCACAATTATTTGTATTGACAGTCATGACTATGTATAATCCAAAATAGACGCGCGTAGGCGAGACATAAGACAGCTTGGTTGAGCAATTTTCGACACCCCCAAACAGTTTAATTATTCATTTTTATTTACAATATTATACAATACAAATGTATTTTGTAAAAAAAGAAGAGTATTTTACCATGCCATTATTGTATTTATACCATTTGTTCCCAGACAGAGCTGCTGTAGCTGGAGAATCAAGCAGCGGCAAGGGTCACCTCGTGCCCGCCTGACCGGGTGAGAATGAGTGGCGTCACACTGAGAGTGGCAATTTTGCTGAGTTTTTGGGCATTTTTGACAGAATAAAGGGTATATACTTACTAATTCTTGACAGAGACAAACTATTATAAAACCTTGGCATGATATAATTGATAATCCCAACGGATCAATTTACAAAACGTAAATTGGTGAGGATAATTCATTTTTTTTTTGGTATATTGTCATTTTTTCGATTGTACACGAAGTTTTGAGTGTATATTTGGTATGAGCTCGCGGGGGGGTGGGGGGGGGGGGGGAGATGTGGGGGGTGTTATAAAGGGGGGGGGGTGCTGGTTGGTAAGGTCGCGGACTGGAAAACTCAAAGTGTCCCGTGAGGGTAGTGGGATATCGAATCCAGGAGGGGGGTTATGGGGAAGGTTTATATTGTCTAGAAAAAAATTTATAACTTTTTTTTTTTTACAAGATCAACTTGCCATTGTATTCAAACAATTATGACATATTCATAGAATATATCATATTGTAGGAATACAATGACATGACCTTGTTTTCCCCTTTTTTTCTTTTTTTTTTTTTTGTTTATTTTATTATCATAGTGGTTTGGAACATGATTTATTGAACATATTATTTTTGTACAATTCATGTTGAGGTAAGAAAATAATTTATATACCACATTACTAGGGCTAATAACAAACATATATATTGATAATACTAAACAAAATAAGGCATATACATGTAAATCTTTGAAACTTATTAAACTAAATAATGAAACATACAATTATATAATGTAAAAGCTATATCACAGGGGACATCTTTGGAACTTATACATTATATAATATATATGTTTACATTATGATGTATCGTGATCAATTAGGTCAGGTTCAGGTAAGGTAGGGCGCGTAGTCCAGGGCAGGGCAGAGCAGGAGGCGAGTCCAGGGCAGGGCACGGGCCGAGTCCCCAGGCATGTCAGGGCAGGGCCAGGGGCCCCCGACACTCAGTAGTTCTTGACGGGGGTGGTAGTCCCTGAAGCGTCATCCCAGCAAAAAGAGTGCAACTTTGGCACTCGGCGGCGCCATTGAGGTGACTCTTTTGGTTTACATTGGGGTTTCCCCTCACACTGGAGCTGCAGACGGTGCACTGCACCTGCCTGTGACGAGTGCCATCAGCTCGGTTGGTGTTGGTTGTGTAGTGTCTTTCGACAACCCAGCTGGATGCGGTCAGAACGTGATCCCCACGCCATGCCGTACTTCTGTGAGTGGTGGGTGCCCTTCACCTTCTTCCAGGAGTTGGTAGGAGACGTTGTACACGAATTCTCCCGAATTTCATGCTTCTGGTTTGGGGCCATATCCTTCTTCACCAACCACAAGTTGTAGGCGTTCAGCATCGTTCTATGTCACAACTAGGTGGAGGAATAGCTTTGTGAAATACCACTTACAGTCTTACTCAGACACTCAACGCCTGACAGCTGACAGTCAGACTTTGTCCACCAGGCGCATGTTTTTTGGGGGGTGTAGTCCACTACCATGTCGGGCTTGTAGATTGTCTTCCTGGGTGTTTTTTTTCGGTTTTTAAGGGGGGTGGATTTGCCAGGAAAGCCACCTGGGCACCTGTGGGACCTGTGGAAAGCAGGTGGGACGTCTCGCTATATCCTTCCACTTACAGGGCTATCAGTTTCCCACACTTCTCGAGCTGCTTGTATTTCTAGTTCCTGCCTTTCGTCGCCTTCTTCGCACATGCCTCTCGGCGGTGTTCCTGGGCCAGGTCGTCTTCTGAAGTTGTCACTTGGAGGGGATGAGGCATCCTGTGAGAGGAATGACATCACCTGTGAACTTTGGCATAAACTTTCTTGTCTTTCTGACAGTCCCACATGACCCCGTTTGGTTGGTTTTGTCCATAAAGATACTGGCAGAGAGGCAGGAGAAGGTATGTACCAGTTGTCAGTGTAGATGATTGTGTGGCCTTTGCCCAGGTAAGGTTGCCAACATTTTCTGAACGATGGCACCTGACATGCCCAGGGAGTCATTGGCAGCGGCTTTCGGTACGTCATGTCAGTTCCTGTATACACGATCATGTCAAGCACTATTCCAGTTTCAAAGTCGCACAAACACGAAGAGCTTGATGATTCCGATACCTATGACTCTTCAAGGGGGATATACTGCTTGAAACAAGACGTCCGTTGAAGAGCACGAGCGCTCATCAATCACCGAAATTGAGGAAGGGGTTACAAGTATTTCCTATACCTCTCCAACAACATGGTGAACACATCCCGAACTTCCAGTATCCTGTCAATCCTGTTGGATTTTTCGTTGTCTGCAAAGGGCATAAATCTTAGCAGCAACAAAATCTGTCACGAGTCATGAACTTATTTGAAAGTATGGGGGGATGTCGAGAGAGGGTCGTGCTTTCCAATAGTGTTGCACACATGCGTCTTGATCGGAGGCATGAGGAACAAACAAGGCAAAGAACGTCGGAAATTCTTCCAGCAGTCGTATCCACCCAGCCTCGTATTCCTCGCTTTTGGAGAAAGGCACGTCCAATCTGGCCAAACACCCACCTGGTTAGTAGGCCGTTTGATTTGGGCAACGATGTAACGCCATTACCTCCATTCGAAAAAGCGAGGAAGAAGTCGCTTTCGTTCGCTTGATCATTCACAGGGCCAGTCGTCAGTTGTTCCTGACCGTCCCAGGATTACACTGGGGCACGTCAGGTACAAAATTGACCCCGTCAGACCAATCGAACGAAGGCATGCAGGGTCGGAATGTCCGTCTGCGTCTGCTTCTGCGTCTGAAACTATCGCTTCCATGTCTGAGATACAGCACTTCATACATTACCCCTCCTCTTCACTTGACAGACGATGCCCTTCCTCGTTTTCGTCACCGAGTTTTTCGGACTCACTCCCACTGTCCACTCCCAATCCCCCCACCCTTTGGTCCCGTGCTAGGGCTTCGTCGTTCGAAACCCGGGCTGCCACTTGTCTTGCGAAAAATCACATCAACAGCAGGGCGGCATACATGAGATGGTGTAAGAGTTTTCCGGTCACTTTGGCACGTGCGGTGAGGCTTATGGACAGTGACAGCAGAGTGGTGGCAGGGGCAGGCGGCAGGGCGGCTTTCTATGGCGGCCAGGGGCGGCGGCGGCAGGGGCAGCAATGGTGTGTGGCCTTGATGGCAAGATGATGGTGGTTTGCCTGTCGCCCTTCTCTCTGTTCCTTGGGATCAGGGGACCCCGGCAGTGGACGGCTCAGGGGCAACAGGTGGCAGCAGGGCCGGCAGGGACACCAGGGCCAGCATTCGCTTGTTCCCAGTCCCGCTTTCCCCTTCCCCTTCCCTGTTTCCTTGGGCAGGGCGGGCAGGGGCGGCAGGGGCGGCAGGGGCAGCAGGGCCGGCAGGGACAACAGGGCCAGCGTCGCTTTCCCAGTCGCTTTCCCCTTCCCCTTCCCTGTTCCCTTGGGGCAGGGGCAGCAGGGGCGGCAGGGGCGGCAGGGGCCGATGGGGAGTGCAAAGGACACCAGGGCCCGCCAGCAGTCGCTTTCCCAGTCGCTTTCCCTCTCCCTTTCCCCTTCCCCTTCCCTGTTCCTTGGGCATGGGGCGGAAGGGGCGGCAGGGGCAGCAGGGCGGCAGGGCCGGCAAGGGCAGCAGGGGGCAGGCAGGGGCAAGGCAGCGGGCCAGGGGCTGCTGGTGGGTGGTTGGTGGTGGTTAGGGGCACTGTGGGCTGGCGTACGGGTTCTTTTTCCCTACGACCCGTGGGCCTTTCATCTTTTTGTCCCTGTCCTGCACCCTCTAGGTAATCCAGCCCTAGGCGGCCTCCTGCGTCGCTGGTACCGTTGGCAGGGGTGGCAGGGGGTGGCAGTGGTGGCAGTGGTGTGGGTAGTGGTTGTTGCAGTTGGCCTGGGTCGTGTGGCAGTGTCCCGAAAGACCAATGACCCTCTGTGCCATTGCCCTGCTTGCACGTGTTTTAAGGATGCTTTTGGTTGCCTGGTGATTCGTCCTCCTGAGGGCTGTAGGGTCGTGTCGTACTGGTAGCCTAGGGTCTTTGGCAGCCACCCTCCTGCCTTCCAAGGCGGCTAACTACCACCAAAGGAGGCTGTGTTGTGTCATCAGACGAGCGAGCGGAGGGACGTGGTAGGCTCCATGACTAGTGCGTGGTTACTGGCGCGGTGCGTGCGTGCACGATTGCGGGGCGAGCGTTTTGGCTGGGTGGTATCGAGAGTTGACATGTAGTTACTAATAGCCCACACCATTTTCAGCCGCCCTGGCTTATAAACACCCCCCCGCGCGGTTTTGGTACGTGTTCAAAGTCTCTGCTCTTAAGAGTCTCCCCGCAGTGCGCCGGGGGAACTCTTAAGAGTCTCCCCGCAGCTCCCGGGTTAAGATCCAAGTCCTAAAAAAAAACTTTTAAAAAATTGCAAAATCACTCAAAAACAAAGAAATATGTGAGTAAGTGAGATAATTCCCCTCCATACCTCCTATCACTCCTTGTGTCAACCCCCCTCCCACCTTCCCTCCCCCCCTTTCAATTATCACCTATTTTTCCTCTTATTCCCTTTTTTAATGGTTTATCTAACGCGCCAATATCTCCCACCCAGTTTCAAGGTCATCAGGGACGCATAGAGATAGCGTGGCAAGAGAAAGACAGCAAGAGAGAGAGATCAGTCTGGCTTCAGGCCTCAAAGAGGGAGGGTGTATGTCTCGTGGGCCTCTCACCTCATGATGGAGGGTCGGCAATAATTAATCTTTTTCACCCCCCAAATACTATTCCCACTTGTTTCATTGCTGTTAAATGTTAATATCTTCATTTTAAACGTAAAATAGGCGCATATGAATAAGTAATAGCGATATGTATCGGATAATTAGGATTTTAGGCGGGAATGAACCAATATATGGTCGCTTGTCGGACAATTTAAAAAAAATATGGCGCGCCATTGCGGGGTTAAGGCTGATTCACACTAGTCATCACGGCACCTTCACATCACGTCACGTCACAGGCTCCGTCAAAGTTTCTTACATGTAATCGAATGGACCTGTTCACACCAAACGTCACGTCACCATGACAGACAAGGCACATATCCGTTTCATCATGTCACGGTTTCTCTGGAGGAATATTTCGACATGGCTTGATGGTGTTCTAAAAGTGGGATAACCTATCAGGTGCCATACCTGCTCGGCAGTTGATCATGGACATAATTAGGCATTATAGGCATCGTGACGAATTGTGTGAATACACGGCACGGTTGACGGAACGGTGACGTGACATGGTGTGATGGTGCCGTGATGACTAGTGTGAATCGGCCTTAAGCCATTTTGTCATTTCCTGATGGAGGTAACACTACATCATGGTATATTAGATGAGTTTAAAAGATCTTCTAGGAATCAAAGGGATAGAAACTGTAGTCACATTCATACTCACACAGAAAATGTCTATAATTAATACAATAGTTACTTAATAGTCAGAATAAAATTACGGTCATTGTCATCGTATACTGAGAGGGGTAAAATGCTCTCTCTCAACTCGATATAACAGTCAGTGTATAGTCAATTGCCGCAAGCCAAAGACAAGGATATAAACAATGCTTTTTAAAGGTTGATGGGATTATAGGTACCTCCCATCCTCTCTCTCTCTCTCTCTCTCTCTCTCTCTCTCTCTCTCTCTCTCTCTCTCTCTCTCTCTCTCTCTCTCTCTCTCTCTCTCTCTCTCTCCTCTCTCTCTTCTCTCTCTCTCTCTCTCTCTCTCTCTCTCTCTCTCTCTCTCTCTCTCTCTCTCTCTCTCTCTCTCTCTCTCTCAACTTTATATAAAAGACAAAGCTAACTTTGCCTCAAGCCAAAGGCAAGGTTTTTATCAAAGTTTTTTTTTTGGTTAATAGGATATTAGATATACCGTCTCTCTCTCTCTCTCTCTCTCTCTCTCTCTCTCTCTCTCTCTCTCTCTCTCTCTCTCTCTCACAGTCTCATTTCAGTCTCCTGTTTCACTCCCAATCGTATTTAAGGCCAGACCACCTCCTTTGGACTAATTGGCCTGTGCACTCTGTATCTCTAAACTGTAATGTTAATTATTGTCAAAAGGCAGATTGACACGAGCTAATTTTCTTGCAACTATTTTCGTCAAACTTTTTGTCAACATGTTTTCGTAAATTCTTACAGTTTGCAATTGCCCACTTGCGAGCTTCAGCCTGTGCGGAAGTTGTAGCCGTAAACATCGCTATCAAAGTGTTGAACGGTACTTAACCCATAACTAGCAGCGCGCAACATAAGTCGAGTATAATAAATCTGGACTATCTGGCGGCGCTCGACATAGGTCGTGTGGCAATTTCAGCACGTAATGTTGCTGAGAGAGAGAGACAAGTTGTGGCAGGAGAGTAGCGAGCGTATGACTGCTCCAGACCACCGCGGCGAACCTACTGACACGAATCCCACCTCCTCCCTCCCTCTCTCACTCGCTACATACGGAATTGTATGGGGAAAGTGCCGAATTACATGCTTTTTGCACTCGCGTTGCGCGGTTGTTGCAAGAAAACTAGCCATCATAAAAGGATCGTTATGGTGTCATTGGAAAGCTCTGTTTATGCCCTTTCAGGGATAGATACCTGTTTTACGTTCTGGGTCTTATTTAGGCATGAAAATGATCACGTAAACAGCCCTATTTTGGCTAAAAAACACCCCGCTGGGCGGTACATATATATAAACCGCTAGCCCGCTAATCTAGTGTTAAAAAGTAGGCAGAATGGATACAAAACAAACACCATCTGATGAGGAGTACTTTATTGACAATGTTTAGCAGATAGCTTCTTCAGGCCACTGTGACCTAGTGACCTGAAAAGCAATCTGCGAAACGTTATCAATAAAGTGCTCCTTCTCAGATGGTGTTATTTACCCATCGGTATTAAACATAAATTAAATAATAATGTAGGTTTTATATGGATAAATGTATGGTGCATTGGGCTGCATGTATATATAAATGTACTACATCATATTTATTTAAGTGGTAATGCTGGTAAATATCAATGTCAACAGCTCCAACTTCCTTATAGCTTGAAACTCGCAAGTGGTCAATTGAATGTAATGAGTAATTCCCCACTGTGGCTTAAACTTGTTCGTAGTGTCGTTTATTCTAGTTAGCAGTAGACGATTTTATTAAGCTATTAATAAACCTGTAGGAATCAAAGGGGCAAATAATATATAAATAAACCATCCAAATAATATATCAATAAACCATCCAAATAATATATCAATAAACCATCCAAATAATATATCAATAAACCATCCAAATAATATATCAATAAACCATCCAAATAATATATCAATAAACCATCCAAATAATATATCAATAAACCATCCAAATAATATATCAATAAACCATCCAAATAATATATCAATAAACCATCCAAATAATATATCAATAAACCATCCAAATAATATATCAATAAACCATCCAAATAATATATCAATAAACCATCCAAATATATCAATATCCACATCAATAACCATCAATAAACCATCCAAATAATATATCAATAAACCATCCAAATAATATATGTCATTTTTAAGCTGCATTAAAACGTCATTAATTAGCCAGAATAACAGGCAGAAAGGTCGTTATCTTGATGAAGGGATTATACATTTATTTCTTTATATTATATAGGTACACATCTTAGAGAAGGCGTACACTTACCCCTTCTTAATGTTACTTTTTAAGTGTAGGAGAGGGCTTGTTAGTGTCTTCAAAGGTTTAAAACTAGTGACCATCTAGGCTTGGTTAATTGATAGACTTGGTTGGTTAACACCCTATGAGCGGGTGGTATGGTTTTTTACACCTAGCCGCTGAGCGGGCATATTCCACAAAAATGTGCTCACTTTCGCTCGCCCTAGCGCAAAAAATATAGCTCAGATGCGAACGAAATTGTCATTTTTGGAACGAGCAACTCTTCGTCTTCCCATAGAGGATGTTGGAGCGAGCGTGGAGGGAGGTGGGAGGGGTGGAAGGGGAGGTACTTTTCTGGCCAGTTTCCCGAACGCGTTCGGATGTGTGTGCCGCGCCCTGACTTAGGCCTCCCGCGCTTCGACTTTGACTGTCTATTCCTTTGTTTATCTGTATTATTTTCTCTTATTTTCCTTATTTTCTGTACTCTCTCTCTCTCTCTCGCTCTCCCTCTCGCGCGCTCTCTCTCTCTCTTAGGCCTCACCCGCGTCGACTTTGATTGTATATATCTAATTATCTTTATTATTTTCTCTTATTCCCTGTATTCTCTTTATTTTCTTGTATATTTCTGTGTTATATATCTTTTTCCCTTATTTCTCTTTCTTCACTTGTTTCTGTATTCTCTCTCTCTCTCTCTCACCCCTCTCTCTCTCTCTCGCTTGCTCTCTCTCTCTCACCATCCTGTCTCTCTCTCGCTCTCTCTTTATTTACTTAATTTTCTCTATTCTCTCTCTCTCTCTCTCTCATCCCTCCTGTCGCTCTCTCTCTCTCTCTCGCTTGCTCTCTCTCTCTCACCCTCCTGTCTCTCTCTCGCACTCTCTTTATTTACTTAATGTTCTCTATTCGCTCTCTCTCTCACCCCTCTCTCTCTCTCTCTCTCTCTCTTTCTTTCTCTTGCATCACCTTATTTGCAGGAAATATTTTTGTTTGTAAGGTGATATATATTTCAACACGTTCCCAAATCACCCAAGGAGTAGTGTTATCGACTCATTTTTTGTATTGTGGTGTTCCCAGGAGGTGCAATCCACATTTTATTTTTTATTTTTTTCTATGTGATTGAGGGAGGCAAAAGGCAGAACTGCCTATAGCAAGTGTATGAATGTATGTATGAATGAATGACATGGATGTATGAGATGGACCAAGAACCAGATGGATGGATGAGATTCGAAACTTATGGATATAATGGGTAATGTTGCTGATGATGATGAATGCACTTGCATTTGGGTAGTGTGCTTATTCCACCATATGAATGATTGAATGACATGAATTCCTGAGGTACTTTGAAATAGATGAATGAATGATTGAATGAAGTTATGAATGACATGAATTCATGAGGTACTTTGAAGTAGATGAATGATTGGCAAGAAGGGAGGAGGTCTAGAAGTGTTCCAGTGTGTGGTAGTCGTTGTAGCAAGGAATGGCACAGAGTCCCTCATTACACTGCATACACATGGATGCGACTTCCCTCCTAGAAACTCCACCTTGGATGCTTCTGGTGCTATTCCTCCCTCTCCACCCTCCTCTCTCTTACTTATGCCTAATATCCTAATCTCTTCTAAAGATGTACTGTCTCGCCCCACGCCCCCCTTCCTTAGGCTTCCACGCTCAGCACACAACTGACAACACCAACCAATCACAGCCACCCACAGCCAACAACCAACCACCGATAAGATTTAGTGCCCGTCTCGCGAATAGACTACCTTCCACCAATGAACAGCCACCACACACCCAGTAGCTCCGCCCACCTCCCTCTACTTAATCCTCAAATTTTGTATAAATAAGATGCATTGGCCCTATTCTAACCATTACCTCTCCATTCCCTGAAGATACAAGATGTTTACTTGTGAAACATTGGATCCACCATGAATTTTGCTAACCTTTTGTACCTCATCTCTGAACCCCAGAGGAAAATTGTTAGAACTATTGAAAGCTGCAACAATAAAATCTTGAATGCGGAAACCCCTATTGCTTTTAACCTCGTCTGTTTAAAAGAGAATCTATTACCTGGCTATACTAACATATTTATATATATATATATATATATATATATATATATGTATATAATACTATATATATATATATATATATATATATATATATATATATATAAATATATATATATATAGTATATATATATATATATATATATATATATATATATATATATATATATATATATACTGTATATACTGTATACATTATATGTAAAACAGAGAGTGTGTGATGGAAGGGAGGTTTTCGGTGCAATGGGAAGTATGTGGAAGACGAGAAATCTCCGAATGAAAGTAAAAAGTGCAATGTATCAAGGAATTGTTGTGCCAACAGTGATGTATGGGGCTGAGACATGGGCTCTGAAGAAAAAGGGGAGAACAAAGCTGGATGTGATGGAGATTAGATGCTTGAGGAGTATGTGTGGAGTTACTCGTAGAGACGGATTGAGGAATGAAGAGATACGTAGGAGAGTGGGGCAACAGGAACATTTGTCAGCCAGAGTGGACAGAAGGGTGCTGAGCTGGTATGGTCATGTTGAACGAATGGGAGATGAAAGGCTTACAAAGAGAATATGTGAGTCAGATACAAGGGGAAATAGAAGGGCAGGAAGATCCCATTGAGATGGATAGGCTGTGTAAGACAAGCTTTGGATGATAGAGGAATGACTATAGATCAGGCAAAGGAAGTGGTAATAAAGAGGAATGAATGGAGAATGCTTGTGAATAGTTGAATGAACACGTGGTCATTTGGGGGAAGGGGTCGGGCGCAATTTGGACTAGATAATAGTCTATCAGGCGCCTGGCCCGGGGAGACGATTAATATGAAGGGTGCGCCTGGAAGTGTGGTGGGCAGGCTTGTGGCTTTGGCTTCGCTGCATGTCTGCCTGCCGAGATCGGAGCCTCTCCGGGTGGTCGGGGGCCGGGGGAGTGCTGGAGCAACCTTGGTGACCCTGGTCTCTGGGTGTTCTCTTGGGTGACCTAGATGTGTGTGAATTTTTTGTTTTGTCTGTTTGTTTCTTTGTTCTGTATTGTGTTTTGTGTTTTCCCTGTTATTGCTCTGTCTTGAGTCGGCCACCCCCAAGAAAAGAAAATAATAATAAAATAGAGTAAAATAGAAAATACAAATAAAAATAGGAAAAGGGGGGATTGGGCCTGATCATAAAAAAAAAAAAAATCAAGTAATACATATATATATATATATATATATATATATATATATATATATATATATATATATATATATATATATATATATATAATTATATATACAGTATATATATCAATCCTTCCTATTACATCAAATTAACGCTAGGAAAGTTATTGTTATCAAACTTGCATATTCAGTATATATCAATCATGTGATTATTGTCTCAATAATATAGTTTTACAAATTGTGGATCTCGGCTGCTTCATTAGTATAGTCTGTACTTTATAATTATGCCTACTATCATGCCCACTAACCTCTGATAACTCAAACAGGACTTGTGTAATCCAGCTAATATTTTTTTTCATTTGGGAAAAGATCTCAGGCCTAACTGGAATGAACAGACAATAGAGTTCCAACGTAATATTAAAAGTTCACTTTATGTTACTGCTTGCTTTCCTACATAAACTCTAGTAGTATTATAAGAACACTAATTATCTGTGTTAACATAGGGCTGAATCTAAAGCATTACGAGGATCGAGGATCGGGGATATTTTTTGGTCTATGTATTTATATATTAATGTATTATATAGTTTCCTGGCTAGTCCTCCATCTAGCTTAAAGAACACCCCCTAGAATCCTCTTCCAAGATACATTTTTATAGTTTTCGGTAGAAAAATGTCCCGGCCGGAGGCCGATTCCTCCTAAAATTACAGACCCGCTGTCGCTCGCCAGGAAGAAATCAAATTCTAAATGGCACAAAAGGTCTTAAAAGCGCCGAACTAATAGAGCGAACGTCTTAAAATAGCATAACTCATGAGGCTAAACATTAAGAAGAAGAGGGTTCAGAAAAAGCAAGTACCTGCCGTTTAAACGAATAAGATCAATGAAATTCCCGGTTAAATCAGAATATAATAGGTTCAAGTTCGGCAGAATTTAATTATGAGTGCCCGACTAAGGAGAATAATGAACTTTGCTAATTAATTTATGAAACTATGAGCTATTGGAGCCTTGGGTTTAAGATATATATATATATATATATATATATATATACAAACACTGTCACCACACCAGTCGTCTCAGTAAGTCCATCCAAACTGTCCTTGTGGTTCATCTCTGTCTCTTTACCATCACAAAGTTTTCTCATTACTGTTCTGACTGGAATGTTGCGTCGTATACGCTCATGGACTTCCATTTGATTCAGGGCCCTTTTTTTCATATGCATAACATTAGAAATGTTATAAATGTATTCAAAATATGTATTATTCTGATTTGGGAAAATTTATTAATACCGTTTTTTGGACGCTAATGTCGCGTCCAAGGTAAGCATACACAAACGGTCTTTGGACGTAACATTTATGTCCAATACAAATATACAGTGCCTTATATGATTGAAATGGTATGCTAAATATCATAATTGAATACATCATTCTCATTTCACGTATCATTGTAAGTAGAAAATAATATATCTATAGATAGACATGATGACGATGCTCTACAATTGACAGTGGGCAAAAATGATGGGTAATTTGTGAATTGAGGCCCTAGAACGGTAAGGTGTTAACCCTTGTTTGGCGGTGCCCGACTTAAGGCGGTCAAGAGAACCAAGGACTAACAGGCAGGCCCCGACTTAAGTCCAATGCGATGTTGAGCACATAATTGGCTCTGAGAGAGAGTCCGAGCGGTGGGACCAGCGCGGGTGGGCTCTGACCGTTCGGCACGGCACCCATACCGCAACTTGTCCCTCCTATACACACATCCACACCCACTGCCTACCTAGACAGGGTAAAATCTCAGGAAATTACCGTATTTTAGGGTTTTTGTACTCGCGTTGCAACATCGTTGCAAGACAACCCGTGGTCGTGCAAGGATGGTTCAGGTGTCATTGGAAAGCTCAATTATCGCCCTTTCACGGATACATGATTGTATTACGCTCTGGCTCTTGTTTATGCATGAACAAGGGCATGGAATGAAGCTCGTTTAGGGTAAATCTGCCCGCTTGGCAGGTAGTAGAAGTTACGAACCTAGCCGCTCGTTGAGCGTTAATGATGGCCCTAAAGGGTTCATTGAGATCATTTGTAAATCATTCGATTCCTAGAGATCCTTCCTAAGCTGGAAAAACGTCTGGTTAGCCATAGTATGACTTAACTTGTAAAGGTAAAAATACATGCACAATAAACTGTCCTTCTGGTTCATCTCTTCATGCGGGTAAAGTTTTCTCGTTAGTGTACCACACTGGCTGGCTTGTCGTCACTCGTTACATACTCGGGGAATTCCTTATGTCCTTTTAGCTTTATGAAGCCGGTGTCACACGAGCACTATTTTCCTCAGAATTTATCCTCAACACTTGTCTGGAAGCTTATGATTTAATCTTTAAACATTATTCTGGCACCTCTGTTAGCCCTTTGAAAATCATTAAACCATTTTATAGAGCTTAGGAAGGATTTGCGGGAATTATAAGGGTAAAGACTATTTCAAGTAACCCTCTAGTGTCCATTTGCCCTACCTAATATGAATTACAGCATCTAATAATAGCCAGAAACAGAGACAGAAATGTGCTATCGTATCTTCTAATGGTCAATTTATCATTAGTCTAGTTTCCGATACAATACAAATTGACCATCAAATGTTGAGGATAACAACTTGTGTGATACCGGCTTAAAGGCTCCCAGAATTGCATATATTTTTCCCTCTGTGTGACAACCTTGTATTGATTGGCTATACTGTACATGTTCACGACATAAGTAAGAGGCACGTGCAATATGATTCTGATAAATATTTATTTGTGACATACGTACACTCGGATGCTATAGTCTCTAGCCCACTCGTAATAATTCATGGACACCTTATGATTTTATTTATGCAATCATAATTATCTGAATTAATTTTTGGATAGAACTTGCTTTTCAATAAATAGTATATATAGTTTTGTAGTTGATGCATAGACAATTATAGTCATAAATTGGTTTCCATAGATATACACCCATAATTAGAAATAGGTGAAGTCCACGAATATATATGAGTGGGCTACAGACTATGGCATCCGAGTGTACGAACTGCCTTCTCGAATGTCACTCTTTGAATTTGGTTATATGTAAATACAGTATAGTGTATATGCATAGCAATCGTATTTTGGCCGGTATTTCTGCTAAAGCTCGTTGTGTACAGCTTCAACTTGGAACTAATGATTCACATGGTACACTCGGATGCCATAGTCTCTAGCCCACTCATAAATATTGGTGGACTTCACCTATTTCTAATTAAGGCAGCATATCTCTGGAAATAATGTTATGAATGTAATATGCTATACATGAACTACACAAATACATATACTATTGATTCAAAAGCAAGCTGTATCCATAAACTAATCCAGATAGTTATAATTGTATAGCAAAACAAAACACGTAGGGGGTTCAGGATTCCTTATAAGTGGGCTAGAGACTATGGCATACATGTATATGGGTGTACTATATAGTTCAATTATTCAACCACATCCCATATTGTCTTCCACAACCACATCCCATATTGTCTTCCACAACCACATCCCATATTGTCTTTCACAACCACATCCCATATTGTCTTCCACAACCACATCTCACTTTGTCTTTCACAACCACATCCCATATTGTCTTCCACAACCACATCCCATATTGTCTTCCGCAACCACATCCCATATTGTCTTGCACAACCACATCCCATATTGTCTTGCACAACCACATCCCATATTGTCTTCCGCAACCACATCCCATATTGTCTTCCACAATCACATCCCATATTGTCTTCCACAACCACATCTTATTTTGTCTTTCACAACCACATCCCATATTGTCTTCCACAACCACATCCCATATTGTCTTGCACAACCACATCCCATATTGTCTTCCACAACCACATCCCATAATGTCTTGCACAACCACATCCCATATTGTCTTCGACAACCACATCCCATAATGTATTGCACAACCACATCCCATATTGTCTTTCACAACCACATCCCATATTGTCTTCCACAACCACATCCCATAATTGTCTTGCACAACCACATCCCATACAGTCTTATCCACAACCACATCCCATATTGTCTTCCACAACCACATCCCATATTGTCTTCCACAACCACATCCCATATTGTCTTTCACAACCACATCCCATATTGTCTACCACAACCACATCCCATATTGTCTTCCACAACCACATGCCATATTGTCTTCCACAACCACATCCCATACAGTCTTATCCACAACCACATCACATATTGTCTTCCACAACCACATCCCATATTGTCTTCCACCACCACATCTCATATTGTCTTCCACAACCACATCCCCTATTGTCTTCCACCACCACATCTCATATTGTTTTCCACCACCACATCTCATATTGTCTTCCACAACCACATCCCATAATTGTCTTGCACAACCACATCCCATACAGTCTTATCCACAACCACATCCCATATTGTCTTCCACAACTACATCTCATATTGTCTTCCACAACCACATCCCATATTGTCTTTCACAACCACATCCCATATTGTCTACCACAACCACATCCCATATTGTCTTCCACAACCACATGCCATATTGTCTTCCACAACCACATCCCATACAGTCTTATCCACAACCACATCACATATTGTCTTCCACAACCACATCCCATATTGTCTTCCACCACCACATCTCATATTGTCTTCCACAACCACATCCCCTATTGTCTTCCAGCACCACATCTCATATTGTTTTCCACCACCACATCTCATATTGTCTTCCACAACCACATCCCATACAGTCTTATTCACAACAACATCCCATATTGTATTCCACAACCACATCCCATACAGTCTTATCCACAACCACATCCCATATTGTCTTCCACAAGCACATCCCATATTGTCTTCCACAACCACATCCCATACAGTCTTGTCCACCACCTTTTTCTCCTTCATGTGTCTCTAATATCCTGTCCTTCCAATGGCTCCCCTCCAGTTTCCTCTTTCGCCGTCTTCCTGTCTTAACCATTTACAAGTCTTCATGTAGAAGGAGGTCTTGTGTATACATAGAACTGGGATTGGTTGGTACACGTTTATGTAAACCTTGAGTTTTTATGATCTGTTAAGGATATAGGGGTTATGGACCCCTTTTCCTACATGTTTAGCCCCATTAGCTTGTATATCCTATGACGTTCGCTCCATTAATGTGGCTATTTTAAGAAAATTCGACCTATTTTTGGTAAATTTAAAAAAAAAAAATGGCATTCAGGTGTTGATTTTATCCCGGCTGGTATCCCCCCTCGAAGGGGGGTCTTGGGTAATATTTGTTATGCTTGATGGAGGTCAAGAGAGAACACTAAAATAAAAATAGAATATTAAAATCCCGTACTGTCTCGTTCACCCTGTCTCTCTCAATCTTATCTTCCCTCAATATCCTGTCCTTCCAACGGTTCCTCTCTTGTTTCCGCTTCCGCTTCCTTGGCTTCTTCCTGATTCAACGTTTTCAGTCTTCATATAGTAGATTTTATATATATATATATATATATATATATATATATATTACTATATCCTGTTTGTTACGTCCTGAGATATATAAACACTGGGCTCTTTCTATTGGACTAGGTATGCGGCAACAAGCAACAACGGAAAACGCTAGTACCAACCCTTATCTATAAACCCAGGCAACAAACCACCCTAAACCGTCAAGAGTCCTGCCTGGACAACAAGGTATCCTATGACTTGGTTACAGGGTGCACGCACTATAGACTGCTGATAGTCAAGCAGACTATATAAAAGATCACACAATTAAGTTGACTTAAAGCTTCAAGGAAAAGATAGATAACGGAATTAAATTGCAGAAACAATTTAATAACAAACTAGAAGAAAGTACATTTAATGTTACGTTAATTAATACAACTAATCACCCCTGCGTGAAAGAAGGTGAAAGCAAACAGTCCTCAAAACATCGTACCGGTAGACAAGATGCGGGGTTCTAAACTGCATGCGGCTACTGGAGGATCTGATGCTTAGCAAAGAAAGTACGTTACGGATTTAGAGAACTCTTAACTCATAAGCAGGAATAAATACTAGTGATAGGCCATACAGTGTATAATGGCATAGTTATAATTAAATAAAGGCAGCAACTCGCAACATAACCACATACAGGTTTGCTTCTCACTCTTAGTCAGGCAAGCCTGCTCGGACAGAGTCTCTAAGCCACACCCTGACTCACAATGCTCACAAAAACGGTAAACTGTGGCACAATAACAAGCATGCAGAAATAATAAACCCCTAGCTGTTAATCTGCCAGGTGGCAGAGGTCTAGCCAGAAGGATATAGGCTTCGGATGCCCGGGCTGAGCCACCTGCTCTAGCCTAGGGACGTTCCCAGGTCTGTGCGCCAAATTACTCCAATTGAAAGGGTGCTCTCTTGAGAGACTCAGATCCCAAGTATCTGACTCTCTCCTGGCGACCCTAAAACAAAAGCAAGACGTGCTAGAGCAGTGCTGAGTGGACTAGGCAAGGGCCCTCACACAACACAACACTAGACACACAGGCACACAGACAAGAAAATGCCCCCCGACTCCCACGGGTATCCTAGTAAAGTCGTGCGGGTCCACAGGACTCGCACCAGCAGACTTTACTTAAAGGATCGCAAAAAGCCTCCCCTCCGGTCTAGCCCCTGTTAACCTGACACAAGAACACACTAGCAAGCATGAAACCACCAAATATGAGACAACAAAAAAGCTTCCTAGGTCTCATTAACAATTACATCTCCTGCATAAGGCCCAACATCCTATCTAGTTATCTGAGAGCTCGTCGTTAATACAAAAATAGATATAAGGTCTATCAAGGGGAGGGGATAATTAAATAGATTGGTGAAGTAGTGGAAGGAAGGTATACAAAGTAAGAGAGAAAGTTTCTAAGTGGGGTTGAGAGGGATAGATATCAAGGGGGTCGGAAAGGTACGACAGTGAGGTGAGCTCTGAGTCTTGAATCTGTCTGGACCCCACCCTAGGCATGCAGAATACATCCCAGGCTTGGCAACACTCAACACAGTTGCCGGGTCAAAATCGTCTACCCCGTGCGTGAGTCGAAACTAAGCCTAACGTTGCGATCAAATGCATATGGCAACATCAGGCTCGTCCCAAGCTGGACTCTCCGCGCGAAGCAACATCCCCCAGCCGGTCTCTCTCTCCCGCTCGTCTCCTCCCACTCTCACTAGACTTACCTCTTATATATTATAATGAAACAATCAACTATCGAGAATAAAATATACTAAGATGCGTTGGTTAAGAATAAGGGCAGCTACAAGCTGTGAAACAACATAAGAATATCCCAGACATTAGTTACATTGTCGTAGGATATATACTAAGGAAAAGCCGGCCGGCCGGCTACCGCCAGACGGTTTCTAAACGGCTGGGCAGCCGACGCGCGCGCATGCCCGCACGTGGCTACTATGCAGAAGCGTCACATGTTCATCATAGGCAGGCCAGAAATTGTAACGCTCAACTTCTATAACTCATAAAACGGCTAGAGTTACCAAGCTAATATGTCTACCATTTGGGAAGAATCAGCCAGGAAATGGATGTGCAAATTTACACCCCATTTAATCTAGCCCTTTTTGAGTTACACCTGTTAAAGGTTTATGTTTTTTGTTTGTTTACGATATGTCTTGAGTTTCTAGCTACACATTAAGGTGGGGTGGGAAGAGGATTTCTATACCCCTTTCTCCCTCATGTTTAACCCCATTAGAGTTCAGTTTTTAAGACATTATTCTCATTAGTTTGGCGATTATAAGATTTCTCGCACCATTTACGTTTTGCCTGTTCCCTTGCGAGAAACAGTGAGCCTGCAATTTAAGAGGAACCGACCTTCGGCTGAGGCATTTCTTGTAGCGAAAAATGCGAAATTTTATCTTGCAGGGGGTCTTGTGGATGTACTTTAAGTTTAATGGAGGTTTAGGGAGGAAACTAAATAATGATAGATAAATCTATCTATCTATCTATTGCCTGACGCCGTGATCCCCGAAGGGGTGGCCACGAACGAACCGCCCCCATGCCCCTCTGTCCCCAGTCAGTCGACGCCCCTCCCCCCAACCAGCACCGTCTTCGTTCATGTAGTTCCTCACTCCATCCTTCCACCTCATATTCGGTCTACCTCTCCCCCTCTGTCCCTCCACCTCGCTCTCGTACACCCTCTTAGTCATTCTCTCGCTTTCCATACGTTCCATATGGCCGAACCATCTCAAGTTGTTCCTTTTCACACTTTCCAGCACATCTACCTCCACACCACACCTCCTTCTTACTTCCTCATTAGTCTGTCTATCCCTCCATGTAACTCCGCGCGCACTCCTTAAGCAATTAATTTCCACTGCTCTCACTCTTGGTCTGAGTCTCTCAACCAAGGTCCATGCTTTGCTTCCGTAAGTCAGTGTCGGGATTACCACACTGTCATGCAAGGACTTTTTCACTTCCATACTGACCACCCTATTTCTTGTTACTGCTTTTAGCATTCCTACACCACTCTTCCCCTGTTGTACCCTCTCCCGCACCTCTTCATCCATAGTCCCATCTTTACTCAACACACTCCCCAGATACTTAAAAGAGTTGACGATCTCCATAGCCTGACCGTTCAGCTTCACCTCACACTCTGTGACTTCACCCCTTTCGAAGACCATAACCTTGCTCTTCCCCGTATTTACCTTCAAATTCCGTTTTTCGCACACTGTTCCAAACTCATTTACCAGACCCTGCAACTCCCATTCATTATCACTCATCAGAACTGTATCATCCGCAAACAGCAGTATAGGTAGCTTCCACTCAATTCCCTCCCTTTGCAGCGATACACCAACATCCACTGCTCTTGATAGTATTTCTTTCATGACTCCATCCATATATACAGTAAACAACCACGGGAACATCACACATCCCTGTTTCAAACCAACATTCAGGTCAAAGAACTCGCTCTGCTCACTCTCCACACGTACTGCCTCCTTTGCACCCTCATACATGCTCTTCACTGCTTTCAGCAACTTCCCCTCTACTCCGTATATTCTAAGTACTTTCCACAAACCTTCTCTATCCACTCTGTCATAGGCCTTCTCCAAGTCCATAAAGGCAACATACACCTTTTGTTTCTTCTCCAGATACTTCTACACAACACAATTCAGGGTAAAAATCTGATCTACACATCCTCTTCCCTTCCTAAAACCTCCCTGCTCGTCGCCTATCCATTTCTCCGTTCTCACTCTCACTCTCTCAATCACTACCCTACTGTATACCTTCCCTACTACGCTTAGAAGACATATTCCTCGGTGGATAGATAAATATATAAATAAATAAACAAATATAAAACAAATAATGTTGCCTAAAAGTTCAGTTCTCTGGACCCGTTCTTTTACGGTGTTTCTGGAGTTTCTGGATACAAATTAATACCATATTTATACTAGGATGCCATAGTCTCTAGCCCACTCATAAATATTCGTTGACATCACCTATTTCTAATTATGGAAGTATATCTCTGAAAACGAATATATTAATATAATTTCCATAAATCAACTACACAACTATATATTCTATTTATTGAAAATCAAGTTCTATCCTAAGCACAGTCCAGATTATAGGTTTGATTCCCGGAGGGAAGAAAGAAACCCTAATATTTAGTAGGGGCCCCGTAATCATTGACAATATGCCTATTAGTATAATAGCATCCATTCAAACGCCCGCGGGTAGTCAGTTTGAATCGACCACCGCGGGGAAGAACGGAGTACACGTCATAAGTGTAACGCTTATTCTCGTATGGAATCGTCTTATGATTGGGTACTCGCTACGAAAAATCCTTTGTAAAATATACAAAAATATGTTTTACTTAATAATTGGTATACTATAGCTTTCCATCTGGTGGATTTCTTGTGCGGACTTCCTTGACGCTGCTCCCTGAGCTGCCATACATTCTTCACTGACATATTAAGATTAACCTCAAGACATCAAGTTAAAGGGAAGGGGATGGACGAGAGGGCCGTACATCGTAAATGATTACGGGGCCCCAACTAAATATTAGGTTTTCTTTCTTCCCTCCAGGAATCAAACCTATAATTTATTAGTGGCCCCTCCATCATTGACGATATGCCTTATATCTTAAGACTGGAGGGGGGCATTCGTGACATTATCAAAACCACTAACAAAATACCCTAGGTAGAGACAAAGAATCAGTATAACAATTTATGTCTTTATTGTTTACATTCAATAGTTATAAAAATATAAACGAAAGCAGTGCGTTACTTCGAAGTAGATCTGCTTATACATGACCGGTTCTGCACTTTGCAATCCGTCATAATGTTGGTTGGGGGACATATTCGTATTCCCGTTCAAACAGATACAGACCCATAAGTCTTTGGATTATATTCTGGCCTTAAAAATATTTGTACATTTCATATAAGTGTGTACACTTTGTTTAACACCTTACGAGCGGCCTATGCGGTTTATTTATATGTACCGCCCAGCGGGGTGTTTTTAGCCAAAATAGGGCTGTTTACGTGATCATTGTCATGCCTAAATAAGACCCAGAACGTAAAACAAGTACCTATCCCTGAAAGGGCATAAACAGAGCTTTCGAATGACACCATAACGATCCTTTTATGATGGCTAGTTTTCTTGCAATAACCGTGCAACGCGAGTGCAAAAAGCATGTAATTCGGTACTTTCCCCATATAATTCAGTATGTAGCGAGTGAGAGAGGGAGGAGGGAGCTGAGATACGTGTCAGTAGGTTCTCCGCGGTGGTCTGGAGCAGTCATATGCTCGCTAGTCTCCTGCCACCACTTGTCTCTCTCTCTCAGCAACATTACGTGCTGAAATTGCCACTCGACCTATGTCGAGCGCCGCCACATAGTCCAGCTTTATTTAACTCGACTTATGTGGTGAGCCGCTAATTAAGGGTTAAACTATACAGTATAGTTGTACCTATGATAGATATCTTCAAAATTAAAAGTAAAACTTTTGAGCTGTAGAACCAGCTCGACTTATTAAGTATCACAGCTCGTGAACTTTTCACAATATCCGGCGGAGTGGCTCGAGGGGTCTTTGAGCTTTGAGCTTTCCCCCCCATTCCTTTTCACCTTTAAGATTAGAACTTAATTATTAATAGCACATGGACTACTAGACCCACTGCTGCAACGCCACAAAAAGGTCAGTTTTGATTTATCCAGAGCCACCGACAGGTATCGCGTCAAGAAAGCATGATTGGAAGCCCACAACTTTGTGTTAGCTATGTCGTCAATTGAATAATTTTGTAAGAATCTAAGAGAGACGGCACACTTTCTTATATCATGGGCTCTGCCCACTATGCCGGGATTACTTTCCCTAGCTAATTCTACGAGTAAAGAAGCCAATTTCCTTCTCGTGATGCGAGTACTGTACCTGCTTGGTTGACCCATAGGAAGCCTGATTATTGAGGTTGTGCTACCCTCATAAACTTAAGTAAAGCATGTACTGGGCACAACAGGTGATGTGTATGTCCACGTTTAAGTGCCGGGACTGTAAATTCTGAGAATACATAATCACAATGTTCATTCATTGAAATGAACATGGGAGACCGAGCGATTTGTAAGTGTTCGTTCAGTCTCCCAAACCTTAGGCAGTTAGGTTCATTGCTCATCGCCGCCAGCTCACATACTCTGTTTCCTGTCGCCAAAGCCATAAGGAACACAGCCTTCTTTAATAATGAATCAAAATCCGGCGCATGGATATACTTGCGCGAATGAAGCAATGACAAAGCTTTGTCTAACGACCAGGTAGGCATGAGATGACATGGTGGTGGGTGTAGCTTGAAACATTTCCCTTGAACCCTTTCCTCTCTGCCTGCGGTATGGATAGACCAGTGAGGTCGTAAAAGGGGTTCCTAATGGCAGACAAGTTATTATTTAGTGTAACTACTGAGAAGCGCTTATGTTCAAACAAATAATCTAAGTATTTAAAAATCAAAGCCACTGAGGCGTCTGTTTGCACTGTTTCCACTATCCAGGTTGTGGACGTCTTCCTATGTGATTGGCATGGTCTCCTGGTGGACATAGTATACTGATTAAGAAATTTACTTGGAACACTCTCTCCATACTGAGTCAGCCATTTGGCATTTTGAATGTCCATAAGGCAAAAGTCAGCGAGGTCTCTAGGTTGCCAATTGTTTCCAAGTGGAAGGACGAGACCGGGAGTGACACCGGATTCTCGCACCACGTTTTCAACTGGTGGTACCACAACTGAGCCGGGCATAGTGGCGCGATCATCGAGACTAGGCCTCGGTAACCCGGTAGTTTGTGAACTACTTTACTCATGAGTGAAGCATCTGGAGGCGGAAAAAGATAGATTGAATTTCATTTGTTCCAGTCCTCTGTTTATGCGTTGGGACCCCCCGCCGAAGTCATTTTTTTTTTTTTTTTTTAAGAGACAATGAATGGAGGAAGGAAAAACACAGATAAAACAAAAAGGTCCATGTGCCTAAAGGCATCCTCCATTCATAAAATGTTTGTAACAACTGGATTTAAACATTTGTAGATTGTAAGTTTGTGGAAAGCAATTCGAGGGAAGTGAATTCCAAAGAGTAGTAGTTCTAGGGATAAATGAATTTTGATAAACAGAAGTTCTGCATTGTGGAGGAGAAAGTGTAAATTCATGGGTGCTCTCAGCTGCCCTAGTTCTACGGGGAAAGATGTGGAGAGGCATCACAATTGAAGCAAGTTCCTCGGAACAATTGCTGTGAAAATATCTGTAGAATAATGCAAGGGATGCAACGTTTCTTCGTATGGATAATGTAGGAAGGTCCTGTGTGATTGCAGGGTTATTGATTAATTTAATAGCTTTATTTTGAATTTTGTCCAACTGCCTCAATGCAACCACTCCACTTCCACTCCACAGAGGTGAACAGTAATCCATCTGAGAACGCAGATGACTTTTATATATTACGGCCAACTGCTCATCAGTGAAGAATTCTCGAACTCTGTACAGGAGTCCCAGTTTTTTAGAGGCATTCTTAGCAATGCTTCTAACATAATGTGTCCAGCTCAAGTTAATAGTTAATGTTACACCGATAATGTCAATACTAGGGGAAGTGGGAATATTTACATCATTAAAAAATATATGGGAGTCAGTGAGATTCTGTCGGTTAGAAAATTGAATGTACTTGGTTTTCTGTGCATTAAAGGAAACTAAATTCTTTTGTCCCCATTTCTTCAATTCTAGAAAGGTCCTGGTTCAGAGAAATTGCAGTGCTTATTTTTGAATTTATAAGATCGGGTTGGGTGAAAGAATTGGTAAATGTGAAGGAACTGTGGAGTGTTGAGTCATCTGCGTAGGAATGTATTGGATTATGAGTGGTAGATATGAGATCATTGATATGAATGAGGAACAGAGTTGGGGCCAAAACTGACCCCTGGGGAACACCAGCATTTATTGAGTGAAATTGAGAATAAAGGCCATCTACCATTACACATATTTTTCTGTTATGAAGATAAGAAGACATTAGTGGAACTAATGATGCAAGGCTGTAGTGTGACATCTTCGACAATAAGGATTGATGCCAGACTCTATCAAATGCCTTTGATATATCCAGTGCTATTGTATGTGTTTCATCATATTGGTCTGTAGCTTGGTTGATTTGATGCGTAAGAAGGCAAAGAATGTGTGCAGTTGATCGACATCGTTTAAAACCATATTGCCTATCACTGATTAATTTATTATTCTCAAAATGCTTAATTATGTGATTATTTAATATAATTTCAAAGACTTTACCAAGAGTGGAAGTCATAGCTATTGGTCTGTAGTTTGATGGATCTGAAGAGGCACCTTTTTTAGGAACTGGATGGATGGTTGCTTCTTTCCAGGGTACTGGGAAGCATGAGGTATGAGTACATAGACGGAACAAATTTGCCAATACAGGAGCGAGCACCAAGGAGCAATTCTTAACCCGGGAGCTGCGGGGAGACTCTTAAGAGTTCCCCCGGCGCACTGCGGGAAGACTCTTAAGAGTCAGAGAAAATAAAAATCAACTTTTGACATCGAAAAAAAAATATTTTTTTATATTTTTTTTTTTTTATTTTTTTATTTTTTTTGGCCCCTGGGCCATGCAAAATCTCAGTCCTCT
This sequence comes from Paralithodes platypus, assembly GCA_032716605.1. Classification (NCBI taxonomy): domain Eukaryota; kingdom Metazoa; phylum Arthropoda; class Malacostraca; order Decapoda; family Lithodidae; genus Paralithodes; species Paralithodes platypus. Next base: position 44,300,932 of record CM064529.1, read on the forward strand.
ACCTCCCCTCCTTCCCCACTTTCCTCCTCTCCTTCAGTTATCACCTATTTTCCCTGTTATTCCCTTATTCTGAGGTATATTTTCGTGCTAACATTAGAAATCCGATTGGAGGGTGTGGTCATCACTGATAGCAAGCGAGTGCAAGAGAGAGAGAGAGAGTATCGATCGACTGTGTCTCAGTGGCCTTGGGGGAAATTGGCGGGAAGCAGATTGCCTCACCCATACATTATACAACTCGCGGGCTATATCTCCGATTTTGACCATCCAAACGCTGTTTTCACTCGTTTTATTGTTGTTTCAGGTTAATACCTTTATAATCAACCCATAATAGGCGCATATGGATAAATATTAATGCTATTAATGGCACAATGAATATTTTAGTGACGGAAACACCTCAAATACGTCAGCACAGGGGGACGTTTCCAATTACCCCCATGCGCACTTCAGAGGTTAAGTACTATTGGAGGAATTTCATCTGGACCAGGAGCCTTATCTACTGAGATATTCTGCAAAATAGTGTTGACATGTCTGGTGTGGATCTTAAGTGAGGGAATTTCAGGCGAATTAAAATTAAGTACAGGGACATCTTGATTTATTTCATCTAAGGTTGAGTTAGGTAGAGAGGGAGTTTGTGGTTCCCATCTGACGCAAATAGATCCACTTGTGGACGGTATGGCTCTGCAATCATCTTGTTGAAGATGTTTTGTCTGAGCGCCCATTCTACTGAGGTGCTCTGTCTCCGGGACAGAGCGTCTGCCCAGACGTTCGCTACGCCCGGGAGGTAAGATGCATGTAGATGAATGCTCAGCGATTCGGCTAGAGCAAAAATCTGTTCTGACAATTCCAGCAACTTCCGAGACCTTGTTGACCCTTGCTTTTGAATGCAGTGCACCGCATTCAAGTTGTCCATTCGAAACGCAATTGACTTCCCTTGTGATGAAGAGACGTGAGTTTGAAGGAAAAACAGTGGAACTAAGATTTCCTGTTGGTTTATATGAAAGTTCTAGTCTTGGGACCAAAGACCTTGGCCCAGGTAACGTAGGTTCGACTGATGTCCCCAGCCTATTGTCTCTGAAGCATCTGTGTCTACCCCTACCATAGGTGGAGGAGAGACCCACGCCATTATTGAGTGCAATGTTTCTGTCCTTGCCCAGACCGACACTAAGTTTTTAATTAATGGAGGAATGGCCCATAACTTTCCCTCCGGCAAAAGTGGGAAAAATTTGTTGCCTTCCATGATTAATCTTTTTACTTTCAGGTGGCCCAACTTCACAGTTAATTGGATCCAATTGAGAGAACCGACCAGGGATTACCATGTCGTCCTCGTCGTATTCAGACTGTGGAGAAAACGAAACAGTCTCCTGCGAAACCTGTTGCGGTTGTCCACACTCTGAGTGAGAGTCAGATTGGCTGTGTCCCAGACCAGCCCTATCCACTGAATTTCCCGTGTGGGAACAAGGAGAGACTTTGCCAAGTTGACCTTGAACCCTAGGGTCTGTACATGATTTATCACTTGGTTTACATGAATCTGACATAAACTTTCTGACTCTGCCACTACCAGCCAGTCGTCTAGATACCACATCAATGGAAATACGCCTAACGGCCATATTGGGCTATCCTTAGTTGGAATTATGCAAAACTGGTACATGTCATATTTGTAACATATTATTTGGTACCAACATTGTAAAATGCTAACTGAATAAATAATATTATTATTATTATTATTATCATTATCCATTGAGCTAACAATGGCATCAGGGCTTGCCGGACTAACTTTGTGAAAATTCTCAGTGCCAGGTTCAACCCGAAGGGATATCTCTGAAAGACGTAAGTCTCTTGCCTGATCCTCAAGGCGATGAATTTTTGGAACCTTTGTTTATGGGGACATGCCAATAGGCGTCTTTCAGGTCTAGGAAGCACATCCAACCTTGCGGTGGAAGTGTGAGCCTGATTTGATTCACTGTGAGCATCCTGAAGGGTGAATTGTGAATATAGGTGTTCAGATACGAGAGATCTACTACTGGTCGCATCTTCATACTGTCCCTCTTTGGCACTAGAAAAAGTCTGGAGGTGAAAACATGGCAAGTTGGATCTACCGGGACAATGACATGCTTGGCGGTCATTTCTTGGACAAGTGACTACACCTCTAAAGAAACATGATTGATCTCTTGAGTTTGACGCAAACAAGGTCGTCGGAGCCACCGCTATGTGATACACTTGCATACCACTGTCCGGGCCCAAGTTCGCCGGGGCCAGGCCCTGCAGCATGCCTGGAACGACCCAGTTTCTGTACTGGGTCTGTTCGGCGAGACTACTCTTGGATCCAAGTCGCCTGCGATAGGCCCCGGGAGAGAGAGAGTGTGACTGACTATTTTTTTTTTGGTGGTGGAGTGGGGTTAGACGGCTGGTTATGTTTGGCAGATGTCGTTCCCTGATGAGGCATGTTGTGTGACTTACCTTTGTTGTCCCACTTGCCTGACTGTTTACCCTGCTTTTGCTTGTGCTGAGTACCTCCCTGCTGTTGGGGAGACCTAGGGTCCTGAAGGACTGTTTAGCACTAGAAGCTTGAGGCTTATTTCCACCTTTTAGTTTAGAGTACGGTTTCTTGAACGACTCCTTCTTAGGCTGGGAGGTACTCTGCTTTAAGCTGTCTACCATTTTATACACTGCACTCCATGTATCTATGTTAAGTAGTGAAGCAGTTAATACGGGGGAAAGTGTTACCCGGCGACCAATTTCTTCCGGTAACTTTTTTTACCATGTATACCCTCAAGTCCTGGCATGCTCTGACCGCCTCCATGATAGCTATTCTTATATCACCTAAGGACTGTATAGAGTTTTGTAACAGAAGCCGACGTGACAATTCCGTGGCCTTCTGCACATTTTGCTCAGAGATGGCTGTTATGGTTCTCGTGAGTGACTGGGCAACTTGGCGACTTACGAGGTACTGAGAGAACAGTCTATGTGCTTTATTGCGTAATTTGAAATCTCTGCCTAAGTGGGCTGGAGGGGGAATACAAAAGGGGTCTTGCAATCATAAAGTGCTAGCTACGGAGGCGCTAAGAAGTCAAACAAAGCCGGCGACATCCCTCCCGCCTTATTAATTGGTAAAGAGAACCATGAATGGTTTTCTTGAGAGATCTGATGAGAGGATTTAGAGGTAATGGTGGCTGCGAATTGTTGCGCCTCAATTTCCCAGTCAATCCATGGATCTACACCTACCTACCCCACCTGCAGAACTAAGTTGTGGATCAGATCGAGCACCGGAATTGTATCCAATTCCGGTGTCACCGAGTTAAGCGACTTAATGTAATTTACGCAATCAGATCGTGACCAATCTGCAAAGAGTTGTGCAGCCAAGGCAGGAGGCAACGCCGGGGAAGCAGAGTACACGAAAAAATCAGAGCTGTATACATTGGGTATTGCCTTAAATGTAACATCCAATAATCTCCCTTCCACATCCTTTGCCCTAAGCTTTTTGCTCTTACTTACCTCAATGGTCCATTCACTAGGGATCGGGAGCTCCCCCGATACGGTTGGTTGTACCATGTGTGGTGTCTGTGCTATAGCCGGAACCCATGAACAGTCTGGCCTGTAAAGGAGAGGCATAGGGCCTCACCTCTGTGGGAGTTTATCAAGAGGGGGAGGGGTAACGTCTGTGATTACACGGACATTAGAGGTATTCAAGGAGACAGGCACTGTCATGCCACGTGCCGTGGTGGTCGCCGGAGTTACGTTAAGTGGAGGCAAAGAGGTCTGGGGAGGTTTAATGCCGGTAGGTTCTAATGGCCGTACCGTAGAGTCAATCGGGGAAGCTACTGGGGTACTAGTGGAAGGACCTTTTTTTTTTTTTTTTTTTTAAAGAGACAATGAACGGAGGAATGAAAAACTCAGATAAAACAAAAAGGTCCATGTGCCTAAAGGCATCCTCCATTCATAAAATGTTTGTAACAACTGGATTTAAACATTTGCAGATTGTAAGTTTGTGGAAAGCAATTCGAGGGAAGTGAATTCCAAAGAGCAGTAGCTCTGGGGATAAATTAATTCTGATTAGCAGAAGTTCTGCATTGTGGAGGAGAAAGTGTAAATTCATGGGCGCTCTCAGCTGCCCTAGTTCTACGCGGAAAGATGTGGAGAGGCGGCACAATTGAAGCAAGTTCCTCGGAACAATTGCTGTGAAAATATCTGTAGAATAATGCAAGGGATGCAACGTTTCTTCGTATGGATAATGTAGGAAGGTCCTGTGTGATTGCAGGGTTATTGATTAATCTAATAGCTTTATTTTGAATTTTGTCCAACTGCCTCAATGCAACCACTCCACTTCCACCCCACAGAGGTGAACAGTAATCCATCTGAGAACGCACATGACTTTTATATATCATGACCTTGGGGAGTAGGCACATGATATTGTCGCATAACTCTATGTAGGATCTCACTTAGTTCATCAGTAGTCACACATTTACTGTGGGACCCCCTAGAGGACTGAGAGTTCTCTTCCGATTCTTCCTCATTGTTCACTTGTTGAGCCGAGGACAGATCAACGTCCTCCGGCTCCCATGGTAATTCAATAACGTCCGCCGTTTGTTGCCGGGTTTCAGGTACCTGATCAGTCAGTGGCCATACCAGATCTGGGACAGACAAGGGGATTGTCTCTAAGTTCACACTTTCCCTAGTCGTGTCCTTCTTATTACTTATAAGATTTACCTGTGAGGGGTCTGACTGTCTCCAGACAGTCCCGGCCCTGAACCGCGGATGGATGGGAGTCCGGTATTACCTGAGAGTTATCATAACCCTGACGTAAGCAAGTCTGAGAACCCCTATAGTCTTCAGCTAATACCCTGTTTGACACAACTGGAGGACCCTTACGTGTTACATAATTTAACTTAGGTATAGCGAAGGTAAAGTCTTGTGCTTCACTCAATGATTGGCTAGGCACAACCCTAGGACTCGACTCAATCCCCTCCGTCCCAACCTCTGAGCTGCCAGACTGGACGTTAGGCAATGTGGAGGTAGGGGTGGAGGGGAGTGGCCGCAACCCCGGAGAAGGCTGGTGGCGCGGCTGCGTGTTGTCCGTGCGGGCACTTTTATGTCCTGAACTAGATTGTTGTGTCGAAGAATCCGAGTCCTCCCTTCGTCGTTTAGTCGGCCTAGATGACTCGACTGAAGAATGATGGGACTGCTTACGGGGAGACCTCGATCTGGACCGAGACTTGGTCCTAGGCGAAGGTGACCGTCTCCTCTTCGACCGGTTGGGAGGGGGTCTCCTCGGCGCTTTCACTGTCACTACTACTACTACTCACAAGCTCTTTAGAAAGGACTTTAGTTGTCGTTTTTAGTTTAGTTGACTTTACTAAAGGAGATTTAATCACTAGATGATCCCAAAGGGCCTCATCGTCACAGTGTAATGCCTTATGGGCCACGTCTTTTGCGTAACCATTAACACCTTAGTAGCAGGTCCCGCCTTAAGTCGTATGCGATGTTGAGCACATTATAGGCTCTGAGAGAGAGTCCACGCGGTGGGAGGACTGCAGGCGGGCTCTGACCGTTCAGCGTGGACCTAGTCCCGCCACTGCCATCACTACCACATCTCAACACATCCATGGTCCCGCGAGACAGGGTAAAAACTAAGGAAATTACTGTATTTTAGGCTTTTTCCCTTCGTGTTGCAACATCGTTGGAAGAGAACCTGTGGTCGTACAAGGATCATTCAGGTGTCATTGGAAAGCTCTATTATCGCCCTTTCACGGATACATAATTGTATTACGCTCTGGCTCTTCTTTATGCATGAAAAAGAGCATGGAATGAAGCTCGTTTAGGTTTAATCTGCCCGATTGGCAGGTACTAGTGTTACAAAACGACCCAATTTATAGGGGTTAAACAAGTTCTTTATCTCTTTTAAAGCCGCTAGGCATGAAAGGTTTCTCTTGTCGAACAGTGCCGTTCTTAGCTCTGAGCACACGGCGCATCTCTTAGACACCCATAAGCCCCGTGAACGATCAAGGCACTTTACGCATTTCATACATAATTTGTGTGCAAATACTGGTAAGAGAGAGCAGGTAGGAGTAGCGCATAGGTCAAACCGAGGCATGATGGAACTATAGGACCTCCACCCGCCGTAATCGGCTCCTCTCCTGCTGCCGGTACCGCTACTGAAGTGTTGTGATCTGGAAATTGAAATTTCCAGGAATCAATGCTCATAAGGATAACCTGAGAGGTGTTAACACATCCTACCTCAAGTCCGCCGAAAAATTAGCTATAGCCACTGCTACTCTAACCTTCCTCTGGACCTGACCAAGAGAAACCTTAGGTTTCTCCAATTTGGAACTGCTTACCTATGACAAAGTGTCACTGGTCCATTAACCTTAAGCATTTTACTATCAATGACTATTAGGATTAGAGAAGATAGTATTTTCCACGCTTTCTTGCTATCACTGACTATTTGGTCAGATAGTATTTCCCACTGAACTGTGCGCCGAGCGTACTAAGTTGCCGCGTGAGGCTATCGGTCAGGGCGAGTTCACTTGGCGGGCCGAGTTTGGCTCCCTTAGGAATTAGCATTTCTGCCGGGAGGTTCGTGGTTTAGCATACCACGCTGGGACATTTGGTTAGTTCCTTACTCGTCCGCTGGACGAGAAACAGGCAGCAGGCTCTGAAACCCGCCAGAAAAACAAATCAACATTTTCAGAGGTGCTGACTTATCTGGGAAAGTCAGACACCCCCAAAAACACAAACACCATCAGGACGTCTCCTGACTCCCTGAAAACATGTAAAAGCACACATGCAAAACTCAGGGAAACAACTTAGGCTATGACATATAGAGTAATTTTATTCATAAAATAATAACCCCTAGCCTTAACAGGAGACCCCTACTGAGGCTGGCCACGAGGCTCGTAGAACTCAGCATCTTGGCAGCTACTTTACCTCCTGAAGACCCAGCAGCAGCAGCACATGGTGGAGAGGCCCAAGAGAGGGGCCCACACGCAGACACGGACTCCAGAAGATTCCACACCACGTGTGGCAATCCTTAAACTAGAGTGTCTTCTAAAAACTATAATGCAACTGCCTCATAGAGACGGCCTGAAGCATAATCCTGCGTAGATAGTAGCCTCCTAACTAGTTAGATAAGCAAGAGCTAAGGCGCAGATCAACAAAAAAACAAAACACATGATGCGCAGATCCTGGGGGATTCATAGGCGCCTGTACAATAGTATCTTATTTTAGCACTTCCTGTGGGCGTACCAATGGGGTAGCCTGTGCTAGTTAATCTAAAAACACTGTTCAATACAACTCAGATATATACAATTGAGTAAGGACTCACTAGAAGGGAGAGAACGAAGAATGAAGCGGAGCACATTAGCACCCAACCTCTTGGTACGACCAAAGGAAGCGGTAGAATGTATGGCGGCTCAGGGAGCAGCGTCAAGTAAGTGTGCACAATAAATCCATGAGATGGAAAGCAGAAGTAAAACAATTATTATGTAACTTTTTCTTTTTTATATTTTACTAAGGTTTTTTCGTAGCGAGTACCCAATCATAAGACGATACCATAAGAGAATAAGCGTTACACTTATGACATGTACTCCGTTCTACCCAAGCGGTCGATTCAAACTGGCTACCCACAGGTGCTTGAATGGAGGCTATTATACTAATAGGCATATCGTCAATGATGGAGGGGCCACTAATAAATAGTTATAATTGCATAAAGAAAAACATAGGGGGTCAACACATTTGTATAAGTTGACTTGATACTATGTTTTCCGAGTGTACAGTTCCGAGCAGATGAAGCAGATACAAGCGCTAGGAAGGGCTAGCCACTATGGATTATTTTATAGTAATATGATGAATGAATGATGGCATTACAACATAGCTACAAATAGGCAAACTCTTACATTCATCTTGAAACTATAGAGTAATCCGTGAGAGCATTATATCTAGCCACGGCTCCGCAGTACCTGTATCTGCTTTATCTGGTCGCAATTGTACTGTACAATCGGATACCATAGTTTCTAGCCCACTCATAATAATTCGTGGACCCTCTACAGTATGTTTATCTTTATGTAATTATAACTATCTGGAGTGATTCTTGGATGGAACTTGCTTTTTCAATAAATATTATAATATTATATAGTTCCATAATTAGAAATAGGTGAAGTCCACGAATATTGACGAGTGAGCTAGAGTCTATGGTATCCCTGTGTACCGCTCGTTCAGTTTCATTATATTTTTGTTTTTTTTTGTTTTTAATGGTAGCATATGAATTATGACGGTGTCACACGAGCAACGTTTCCGTCATATTTTACGGCCAATCGTTGTCTGGTAGCTAACATTTAAGATCTATAAGAATATAAATACATAACATAATCTACCTTTGATATAATTTCCGATTCCAATGCGAAAGCGCCTCAACATAGTACGGAACAAAGGTGTTCATCGATAATTGCTGGAAAATGTGCTCGTGTGACACCACTCATAGACACCTACCTGCATTTGCTGCCTACAGATTTTACTTCAACATTTCTGAGTCGGATGTTTTATGATGTTCATGAACGTTTATGTCTATACATTAATATGGAATGTACAGGAAATTCTGAAATTTTGTTTAAGCGCACTGAAGAACTATTTTGATTAAACTACTTGAGTCATATCGAGTAAATACGATAGTGTAGGACTCTTTTGTGATACCTTACGTCTCTGTGACGTCACGGTAGTTCCCGCTGCACGGCATACGACGATTACATAGTGATTACATGTTGTAAGTAAGTTAAGGTTATAAAGGACCTAATATGCTGTTAAAGTAATATTGACACGGTCTTATGTAGTATATATGAATTTATCGTATATATTACTATAATTGATCGTATTGAGCAACATAGAATCGGTACGATAATTTGGGCCCTGGCGTTTGCCAAGGCAGCAAGGTGCGACTCTGAGGAAGAGAGAACAAAGCCTTCACGACCACCAACCAGTTAACATCTAATTTCCGCCTTCAATTGATCGAGCTATTGTGCCTCTAATCACAATACACTGACAGCAATACATACATCTACACCATCATGACGCTCTCATCGATGCCATGACTGACTGACAGATAAGCACAGTATCCATGTCCATTCCCATATAATCATTTGGTTCTTTCTTTCACTTGACTCGAGCCACAGGGCCGATGTCTCGCTTCCCCATTGTCCGCCATATTGGGTAAAGGTTCTCCTTTGTTTCGTTGCCACGTGGAACTATTGGTGAGTTCATTCCTGGATAATATTAACCCTTATATATTACTTGATATATAAATTATTGTGTGAGACCTTTGAATATAAATTAGTTTGTTTCAGATTGAATTCAATTTAGATATGGAGTAATTTTAATTTAGATTGATTTTATTTGAATCATTATAGCTTAGAGGTATTTAACTTTCATTGATAGTATACCACATTGGTGCCCAGACCCGGGAATTAGCTACCAGTAAGGGATTTTTTAGGCAATGAGCAAGGGATTAGCCCAGGGATGCAGGAGCAAGGACCCCGGAGGGGTGCCAGTACCTCAAAGAATAGTGGTCGTAGGGCATTCGTATGCCACTAGGCTAAGGGCAGCCGACCAAGGATCTATGCGGTATAGGGCGTCGGAGGGTGATCGAGAGTTTGAGATATCATACTTCGGGGTGCCTGGAGCCACCGTTGACAGCCTGAGAGCCTCCCCACAGTAGGGGCAGGTGATCCAGTTTAGGCCTCTCATGATTTTCTTGTTCCTTGGTGGCAACGATATTCGCCCCGATACCGTACCCCGAGAGTTAGCCAACGCCATCAAAGAGATGGCGCTGGATCGGGAGTGAGAGACCGGGGGGAGCTGCAAGATTGTAGCAATTGAGAGCCGGACTAGGGTCCGCGGCATTACAGCGGAGGAGTACCACGCCATAAAAAACTCTGTCAACCGCACCCTGAGGTGTCAGCTGGCAGAGACGTGGCACCGCTTTGTCTCAATTACCCTCAGCACACGGGACCTCGACCAGGACGGCGTCCACCTCGATTTGGACACAAATCAAGTCCTATATAATAAAATTGTAGGGCTAACAAAGCGTTGGTTGGAGAGGGACGCCGGGGTGATATCGTTGCGCCTGCCTAAGTCCTGCATCCCACCCATCATCTTCCCCCAATAATTTTCTTTTTCATTTCAGACTTCCTGTGACTCATGACCAGGCCTAAAAAAAAATCTTGTTCATTATGACCCTTTAGTGTAGGTATTGCTATTTGGTGTGCTATTTTTTCTCCATAATATAGAAGTCCGCCAGTCGGCATCTCTTACCTAGGCTACTATTTTGCCATTGTAATTGTAACATTTAAAGGTGTAAATAGCCTACAGGCTTGCATACAAAATGAGTAAACCGGAGGAGACACAGGCTACTGGGGTGCAGATCAAAGCCCCTAAAAATCAGAGGGCGGGACTTCGGGGAGTATTAAATAGGCTAATTATTGATGTCAACACTTTCATCACTACTGCTGACCTCGAGGAATTAGAGGCTAGGTTAGACAATGTCCAGGCTACCCACGGTCGTATTGTTGCTCTGAGTGAGGTGATTGTGGCAGGCATGACAGAGGAGGAAGTGATAGTTGCAGAGTGTGATAATCGCGCCCTCTATGATGAACCTGTCTTTAGAGCGAAGCACGTATTATAGCGCGCTGTCGCAAATAAGAAGGGAGGCGAGAAAAGGCCCATAGAAGGGTTGACCCGAAACACACTGTGCACCTCCCAAAGCTCAATCTTCCTACATTTGTGAACGTCGACACATCTTTTGTGCTAATAAAGAATAATAAAGGTACAAAAATAATACTTGCGTTAATATACAGACCTCCAGCTCAATCAGTGCAAACTGACCGAGAAATTTACGAACAAATTGCAGATGTATGTAACTCACAAGATACCCGACTTTAATTTACCTGTGACCAAGTGGGGCGATACTCTTACTTCACACTCCGGACATGACTTGTATACGAACTTGCAAGAGAGTTCGCTTTATCAATTTGTTCGAACACCGACCCGTGGTAATAACGTTCTTGACATTGTACTTGCAACAAAAGAAGAATTAATAGAGAATTTGAATGTTGATGATGAATTCAGTAACAGCGACCATCGTACGATAACTTTCACTTTACTAGTAACGAACCAAATAGTAGCATCAAAAAAGTCCCTAATTTCAAGAAAGCAAACTTTTATAAACTTAGAGCTATGTTTAAAGAAACTGACTGGAGCTTTTTAATTAACAATAACGACATAAATACATCTTGGAAGTTATTCGAAACCACTTACCTAAAAGCAGTGCAAGACTGCATACCATCGAAAAGTCCAGGCCATAATAATAAGCCCAAATGGTGGAATAAAGATATTTCAAACTGCCTGCTTGCTAAAAAATTTGCTAATGATAGATTAAAATCCTCACAAAATGACGAAGAACGGGTAAAATTTGTAGAGCTACGACGCAAAGCCGAAAAGTTAATTAAGCAAAGTAAAAAGACCCTAGAGTTACATATTGCGAATCAAAGTAAAACAAACCCGAAAGAATTCTATAGTTATATCAGAAAGAAAAAAGTAGTTACTTCAACTGTTGGACCGTTAGTCGATGAAAATGGAGAATATACCAAAGATGAAGTACAAATGAGTAATGCCCTCAATACCTTCTTTGCATTAGTTTTTACAACAGAAGACCTCAGTGATATCCATATACCATCGCCGATTCAGATTGATAATTCAAATGTTCTAAGCAATATCACCGTTACAGAGAGAGAAGTATTAACCCCTAAATGTCGGCGCGCAACTTAAGTCGAGTTAAATAAAGCTGGACTATGTGGCGGCGCTCGACATAGGTCGAGTGGCAATTTCAGCACGTAATGTTGCTGAGAGAGAGAGACAAGTGGTGGCAGGAGAGTAGCGAGCGTATGACTGCTCCAGACCACCGCGGCGAACCTACTGACACGAATCCCACCTCCCTCCTCCCTCTCTCACTCGCTATATACGGAATTGTATCGGGAAAGTGGCTAATTACATGCTTTTTGCACTCGCGTTGCACGGTTATTGCAAGAAAACTAGCCATCATAAAAGGATCGTTATGGTGTCATTCGAAAGCTCTGTTTATGCCCTTTCAGGGATACATACTTGTTATACGTTCTGGGTCTTATTTAGGCATGAAAATGATCACGTAAACAGCCCTATTTTGGCTAAAAACACCCCGCTGGGCGGTACATATGAATAAACCGCATAGGCCGCTCTTAAGGTGTTAAATTGTTTAGATAAACTCAAGGTAAATAAAACGCCTGGACCTGATACAATCTCGCCTAGAGTTCTAAAGGAAGCTATGGATGAGCTCTCCAAACCACTGACATTACTATTCAATAAATCCTTGCAGTCTGGAACTATGCCTGATCAGTGGAAGCTAGCCAACGTAACACCGATATTAAAAAAAGGCAGCAAATCTCTACCCAATAACTATCGTCCAATTAGCTTAACTAATTAACTTACATAAAGTTGTATGTAAAATGCTAGAAACGGTCATAAGAGACAGACTCGTAAATCACTTAGAGGAAAATAACATACTTAAAGATACTCAACACGGCTTTCGTAAAAAACGTTCCTGTTTAACAAACCTCTTAGACTTCTTCCACGATATCCTCAACCTCTACGATTAGAGTAAAGCTGTAGATATTATATACCTTGATTTTCAAAAGGCCTTTGACAAAGTTCCCCACAAACGTTTACTGCTAAAACTAAAAGAGCATGGAATACAAGACGGTGTGTTGAAATGGATAGAAAATTGGCTCAGCGACAGAAAGCAAAGAGTATTCATAATCGGTAAGGCATCTAAATGGACCAATGTAAGTAGCGGGGTACCCCAGGGATCGGTACTAGGACCAATTATCTTTCTAATTTACATCAATGACATAGATGAGGGTCTCACCTGTACAATCTCAAAATATGCTGACGATACAAAAATTGCAAATAGCGTACTCTCAAAAGAACAAGTTGATGATATGCAACACAATCTAGATAAATTGTCACATTGGGCCCAAATTTGGCAAATGAGTTTCAATGCGGATAAATGTAAAGTACTACATATCGGATACCTAAATGAGAAAGCAAACTATTCGATGAATGGCACTCAGCTTAAGAATGTAAAGAGAGAAACCGATCTGGGAGTAACAATATCGAGTAACCTAAAACCGAGTCAACAATGTTCAGAAGTTGTTGAGAAGGCAAACAAAATAATTGGCTTTATAGGCAGGTCATTTGAGCATAAATCCAAAGACATTATCCTAATCCTTTACAATTCCTTAGTCCGCCCTCTTCTGGAATACTGCGTTCAATGCTGGTGCCCTTATTACCAAAAAGACATAAACAAGCTAGAACGAGTTCAACGTAGAGTTACCAAAATGATACCTAGCCTAAAGAACAAACCATTCGAAGAGCGTCTTAGAGAATTACATTTATTTCCTTTAACCCAGTGCAGATTATGAGGTGACTTAATTCAAGTGTTCAAAATCATCAAAGGCATCGACAATATGAACTGTAGTAAGTACTTCACTATCGACCAATCTAATTACACGCAGGGAAACGGTTGCAAAATTATTGGTAAATCTTTTAACTCACATGATTCTAAGAATTTCTTCTCCAATCGAGTTGTCAACTTGTGGAATGGGCTTACCCGAGACGTTATAGACTGCAACACCGTTGATTCATTTAAATTCCGCCTAGACAAAAATCTTGCATCAAACCCACGACTGACTGCATTTGTAAATGAATAACTTTATTTTATCCCCCCTTAGTTACTAACCCATACGTCCCCTACTAACTTCCTAGTCCTGCCACGGACATTAGTTCCAGGGCAGTAGTTCCCTTTCCAATGATCCCTTACCCACTCTAAACCACTGTTTGGACACTTGATCCTCAGTGTTATGGAGGACAAGCAGCCTAGAAGGGTCACTAGACCTGTTGTTGCTTGATTTCCTTTGTACTTCTTTGTACTCCTTTGTATTAGGGGGCAAATTGACTGAGTGGTTACCTTTTTGGGATGTATTTCGGTCTACAGTACATGAATCCTCTTTGGATAATGTTCGTAAGTTTCACTACCTGAAAGGACAAATGGAAGGAGCGGCCTTACATTTGATAGAGGGTTTTGCGGTAGTAGGTGATAGTTATCTTGAGGCAATACAATTATTAAAGTCCACATACGGGGATCAAGAGCAGTTGAAGATGGCCCATGTCGTTTCCTTGTTAAAGCTCGCAGAACCACATTATAAGGTTGAGGAGTTAGCAAATTTTAGGGCAGATATGGAGTGCCATACTCGATCGCTAGACACCCTAGGGCTCACCACACAGGAAATGATAGTCATTATCTTACGTCAGAAGCTTCCTATGGCAATACTTGATAAGGTTAGATCGTTTGATCTGGGGGAGTTCAAAACTCAGTTCAGTAAAGAAATTAGTAATCTACAGTTGAACAAAGGGAGAATGTATGTGTCAGGAGGGAGTGGGAATGTGGAGATGAGGGGAACTGTAAGCATGACGGTGTGGACTAAAGGAAAGAAAGAGGGTACATATAAGAAACCTGCTCAGATTCTATGTAAGCTATGTAACAATAACAAACATAAATGGATTTCTGTGTGAAATACCCAACAAATGAGACAAAACTAGCACAGGCAAAGAAGTTAAAGCTTTGTGTAGGTTGTCTAAGTAAGGAACATGGTAAACAGGGACAATGTACTGCTACATACTTAAGGCCCTGTCGCCACTGTAAAGGACATCACTTTGACAAGTTGTGTCCTACAGCAGACAAAGTCAAAGACGTCTAACCAGAGGGTACTACAACTTTGACACTAGGTAGCACGAAAGACACTATTATATTGCCCACAATACAGATTCCCATGGAAGGTAATGACAGTAACAAGGTTTGTCGGGTACTTCTTGATCAAGGGTCCCAACGATCCTTTATAAAAAGGTCCGTATTAATGGGACTTAAGCATCGAATCGAAGGGGCTGAGACTCTTTGATTGCAGGGCTTCACAGGGGTTACTGATAAACAAGACTAAGAGATAGCAGAGATTTCATATTTCTACCGTAAAAACAGGTACTTTATGTCATGTATCGTAGTAGACAACCTACCAGAATATGTATCTGTAGGAGTGAAGAAGGTGGAACACGCATTAGGTAGCAAAGGGGTTAACTTGTCAGATCCCATGGGAGATCAGAATGAGGTGCATGCTCTACTTGGTGTGGATCATTATTATGATGTAGTATACCCTGGATTTAAAAGAATGTGTGGTGTAATTTTAACACCCTACGAGCGGCCTAGGCGGTAATTTATATGTATCACCCAGCGGGGTGTTTTGGCCATAAATGGGGTTGTTTCCATGCTCTTTTTCATGCATAAACAAGACCCAGAGCGTAATACAAGTATGTATCCCTGAAAGGGAGTAAATTGAGCTTTCCAATGACACCCGAACCATCCTTCTACAATCACTGGTTGTCTTGCAACGATCATGCAACCGAAGGGCAAAATCGCAAAAATACGGTCATTTTCTTACATTATTACGTGTGTAACGAGTGAGTGAGGGTGGAGGAGGGTGCAATAAATCTCAGTAGCTCCACGGCGGCCGTGGCGAGCGTTCAGGCGGTAATCTACGCTCCTCCCACAGCTCCGCTCTCTCTCACAGCACATTACGTGCTCAAAATTGCACTCGACAATAGCCGGGTGCCGCCACATAGGCCCTATTTATTTCACTCGACTATAGCCGGGTGCCGCCAGTTATGGGTTAATCCCCACTAAATTTGGCTATTGCATGAGCGGAATGGTGCATACTACACAGTCAAATGTCCTGGTCGACATGGTCTCGATATTAAGAGTGAATGTAACCGCGGCAGAGGAGTTGGGAAGGGAGGATTCCCAACCTAGTGACCCAAAAATGACTGCCGATTTCGACCTGGAGCGACTGTGGAGATTGGATCACATAGGCATTAATCCTATAGAGACCGATTATGACTCGGAAATCACGCTAAAGAAGTTTGAAGAGCCTGTGAGCTACTGTGCCTCAGACAAGCAATACAAGGTTAGTTTACCCTGGAAGAACAGTGAGATGAGCCTGCCAACCAACTATGGTTTGGCATTAGGTCGCTTGCGCACATTACAGCGTAAATTAACTAATGAACCGAGCACGCGCCAGGCGTATGACGAGGTATTTCGGAGTTATGAATATAGGGGCTTTATTGAAAGAGTCGATGTAAAAGAACCGATTAGGAAGGGAAGGGTTCACTATCTGGCCCATCATGGGGTGAGGAAAGACAGCATCACCACACCAATACGGGTGGTGTATGACTGCTCTGCCCACCAAGGTCAACAACCCAGTCTAAATGACTGCCTGCTGACAGGTCCGTCCTTGTTGTCGGATCTGTCCCAACATCTATTGCGGTTTAGGCTGGGGCAGTATGCTTTTACTAGTGACATCGAGAAAGCATTCTTGATGGTCAAACTAAAAGAGGAAGATAGAGATGTTACCCGCTTTCTTTGGTTCGAAGACATTAGCGACTCTGAAAGTCCGGTCGTAATATACCGTTTTCGGGTTGTACTCTTTGGTGCTACATGTTCACAGTTTTTGTTAAATGACACAATAAAAAAACATCTACCAGATACTCATGAGGACACAAGTAAACTATCTCGCGGGTTGTATATAGACAATTTGCCAGGTTCTAGCGATAGTCAGGATGATTTGTTACATACTGGCAAGCACGTAGATTGTTTACAGAATCACATTTATTTCTCCGCGAGTAGGTTACTAATAGTGAAGATCTTCAGAGTTTGATACAGGTGGACGGTACGGCATCTCATAACCAGGAAAAGTCCAGAAATTTGGGGATGATCTGGCAACCTAAACAAGACATACTAACTTTTCAAACAAGGTCTTTTGCTCAGCAGACGGGAGCTCACTCAAAAAGAAGTCTGTTGAGCAAAGTTGCGCAATTTTTCTATCCTTTGGGTCTAGCATTACCCGTTACCATAAGAGCTAGGATTCTGATGCAGGAAGTTTGGAGACGCAAAATAGGATGGGATGACAGTTTGCCCGAGGACTTGAATGACCAAGGGACATTGTTATTGAAAGAGTATGACATCCTATGTACTAAACCTTTACCTCGTAAAGTGGCGGCGTTCGGTGACGTTAAGTTACACACGTTTTGCGATGCTAGCGCCACGGCATACGGGGTAGCCATATATGTCGTTCCTTCATTTGGGGCACATTTAGTTACTGCCCGGGCTAAAGTAGCCCCGGTCAAAGGGGTAACTATCCCTAAAATGGAATTGACTGCCATGCTGCTATTAGCATGTCTGGTGCAACATGTACGCGCAGCATACGAGAGCGAGTTAAATATTGAAATCGTTCATGTTTGGTGCGATAGTCAGGTCGCAATCAACTGGATACATAGCAAGAAGTCTCTGCCAGTTTATGTGAGGAATAGGGTATATGAGATTAGAGCCCTATATTGCCAGACATTGCATATCATTATGTAAAAGCAAAAGAAACCCCTAATGATCTCATAACTAGGGGTATAACGGCTACCCAGTTAGTGAAGTCCGAATTGTGGTGGCATGGTCCAAAGTGGCTGCTCCATGAAAATGAATGGACGATTTGGCATGCTTATGGTGAGGGACTTCTGCCACTGGAAACAGTGGCAGTTACAGCCCAACCAAATGAGCCACCGGGTCCAATAATAGAATGGGCAAGATTCGGTGACTATAATAAATTAGTCAGAGTTGTAGCTTGGGTGTTGAGATATATATCCAATATCAACCTTAAAGTAATGGGCCAACTCTGCAAGAGGGGTCACACCATTGATGCTCGTGAATATAAAGCAGCTGAAGTAACTTTGATCAAGTGGGTTCAAGCAGAAACCTTTTCCAATGAATTAGAATCTTTGCAAAGCTCGAACAAGACATTAATGCCTAATTTAGTGCGTCAATTGAGATTGCACCTAGATAATGATCTCATCAGGTGTGAGGGTCGCCTGAAGTGGTCGGGTGTAACGGACGGCACAAACCGTCCTATACTTATGCCAACAAGACATCACGTTACTGATCTATCGATCATACGTGCACATAGGGAAGTAAAACACTACGGGGTATGTCATATTATATCAAATTTGCGTCTCACATGGTGGATACCCAGAGTTCGACAAGTAGCTCGACGCGTAGTAAGAAAGTGTGTAATATACCAGAGACTAAAGGGTAAACCATATGCAACTGGACCAGCTCCACCTCTACCTAAATGCTGTGTAAAGCATATACAGTATAACCTTTCCAAGCTGTAGAGTGAGGTTACACAGGTGCATTAAAGATGAGAGAGCATGAGAAGGTTTATATATTATTGTTTGCCTGTGCAACGTCTCGAGCGATACACCTAGAACTATGTGATAATATGGCTAGCGAAGAATTTATGCTGGCGTTTAGACGGTTTTGTGCCCATCGTTCATTCCCTCAACTCATTCTTAGCGACAATGCTCTTACTTATATCCAGGAATCAAAATATCTAAAGGATATGAGCAGTGATCCTACTATCATCACTTTTATGGGAGAGAGAAAGTGCGAATGGAGGTTCATCCCAGTTAAGGCACCATGGTTTGGTGGAATGTGGGAACGGTGTGTCGGCATAGTAAAGTCAGGACTCAGAGCGGTAGTAGGCCGTGCTCTATTAAAGAAGAGTGAGTTGACGACAGTCTTCACAGAGATAGAGGCAGTCGTGAATGATCGTCCGCTCACATATGTGTACACCGACCTGCAAGAACCACTACCATTAACGCCAGCTCACTTGCTATATGGTAAACCATTGACTGCGTTTCCATCTGATTTCCAATCCATTGTAGAGTTAGAGGATCCCTCGTTGTACTCTGAAGCAGCGGTGTCTAAGCGATACCAGTATATATCGAGGGTAATCGAAGATTTTAGAAAAGGTGGATTAATGAACATCTGCTAGCATTGAGGGAAAGGAGTGTTACACCCTCTGGTAGACCGACGGCACCTACTGTTGGTGATGTCGTTTTAATTTAAGAAGATAGTCCTTGTTTATATTGGAAATTGGGCCGCGTGTTGGGGGATTAAGTTAAGATTAGAAAGGGCCTAATATGCTGTTAAAGTAATATTGACACGGTCTTATGTAGTATATATGAATTTAACATATATATTAATATAATTTATCATATTGAGCAACATAGAAGCGGTACGATAATTTGGGCCCTGGCGTTTGTCAAGGCAGCAAGGTGCAACTCTGAGGAAGAGAGACCAGAGCCTTCACGACCACCAAACAGTTAACATCAAATTTCCGCCTTCAGTTGATCGAGCTATTGTGCCTCTAATCACAATACACTGACAGCAATACATACATCTACACCATCACGACGCTCTCATCAACGCCATGACTGACTGACAGATAAGCATAGTATCCATGTCCATTCCCATATAATCATTTGATTCTTTCTTTCACTTGACTCGAGCCTCAAGGCCGACATCTCGCTTCCCCATTGTCTGCATATTGGGTAAAGGTTCTCCTTTGTCTCGTTGCCACGTGGAACTATTGGTTAGTTAATTCCTGGATAATATTAACCCTTATAACCTTACTTTATATATAAATTATTGTGTGAGACCTTTGGAAATAAATTAGCTTGTTTCAGATTGAATTCAATTTAGATATTGAGTAATTTTAATTTAGATTAATTTTATTTGAATCATTATAGCTTAGAGATATTTAACTTCCATTGATTGTATACCACAAGTCACATGGATCAAATTAGTGGGATAAACTATCCGTTTTTATTTAATTATTTATTTAATAATTTGGTATTGATGGATTGATTGATATCATTATATATATTTATATATTTCTTTTTCACCCTAGACCTCCATCAAGGTTAAGAAAGCACGCCCAAGAGCCCCCAAAGGCCGGTTACAGTCAGCTGAAAATACGAATCGACCCCATCAAAATTGCTACAAAAGGTTTCTCAACGTTTTTTTGTAGTATCAGGTCTGGTTAATAACATACCAAAAGTCTACAACAATCTGACCACTGAAAAGGTGAAATTTTCAAGATGGCGTCCTTGATGGCTGCCAAAATCCTTATAATAGTCTAACTTCTTCATTATTCAACCTAGACATGTACTTTTGGTGCCTAACCCCATGTTTTGGTGATGTAGGAATCCTATTAACATATTGTCATTAGCATTATCATATAGTCATTGTCACACTCTTCCTCCCGTAAGGGTTGATTATGTGGATTCTCACAATTTTTTACTTGACATGGTCCACCAGCAGGTGTGCATGGTAGTGCGTATCCTCTGCAACTATACCGTGGTGTTCGGCAGGCAGTTGTGCAGTTACAGTGGATCATATGCAGGAGGATTTCTGGGGCAGCAGATTTCTTGGTCATAAGTGGCACAAACCGATTGTCCTCCAGTTTCCATTCCCAATCAACTGTATTCATGTCAATATACTTTCCAATCCACACCATGATTTGGAAGTACACTCTAATCTAAGGCAATGATATTTAGTTAAAGACTCGGTAGGAGGGAGACGTTCTGGAGTAACAAATGACTTTGCAACAACGTTCTTGGTCAAAAGGTTGTAGCGCTAGGAGGCAAGTGAATTGGTCTTCTTGCCTCCAAACATAGCTGCCATCGCTTTGCTCCCAAGGTCCTCTATGACATTCTTTGCTTGATTTGGAAGAATAATCGCATTTGCACAGCTCTGGATAGTCGATTCACCATTTGCAAGTTTCTGGAACGCTAACTTTTTGCCAACACTAATAATGCACGAAGTTGTATCACATCCTGTGAAAGCGTGAAGAAATAGCAACTGAGAACACATTTCACTACCCAGGACTTGTTTTATCTCACTGATGTTGTACACTTTTGGAACTGTGGACTTATTATTCTCGGCATAGTAGAGAAGAAGAATATGTAAGTCTGCATCCTCCCCTATCAAGGTTGTGAGATGATGCTTTGAAACCTTGATTGCAGCCTTGAAAATGTCCAAGTCTGCATCCCCTGATGCATTGATAACAGTGCAACCCTTCTGCAGTTCCTCAGTCACAATATCAATACATCCTTGTTTGTTACAATGTCTGGAAAGGAAAATCATCCTTTCTTCCCACAAACTCAGTTTTTGCATTGAAGTTGACGATTGAGTGGATGTTTTGCCTACGTCGCTGGTGTGTATTGTCTTTGATAGAGGGACCTTCATAATATTCATCGAAAGCTTAAGTGGCTTTACCATAATTGGATATGGTAAGCTTGGTGTATAACTCTGCAATGACATCATAACTGTCACCCCTTTTCCATGTCAAGCGATGAACCAGAGAGCCACCATCGAGGGCATAATGTTCAGTAGATGGGATACAATCCATTACAGTTATTTTGTATTCCTTGCTTGCAAACTCAGCGACCGCATGGGCTAGTTGAGGCTTGTCTGCTTTACAAAAGATTTCTTTGGCTTCAAAAAGGGCTGTAAGGAATGCGCTGAGCTCAGGTCATTACATCCTCCAGTGAAAGGTTTCCGGTTTTCGACAGAACCAGAAATCGTTGGAACAGCAGAGCAGGATAAATAGTTCGGTCTTGGGCAACTTTGATGGTGGACTCGTCTGCAAGGGTTTTTGCCCGGTCTTTTTGCTTGAATGAGATCCCCAAAACGGGTTTTCCAACCATGTTCTCAACGATCTCGCTCCCAACTGTCTCCAGCACATTCACATTCACATCCTCTTTGGCGACTATACCAGTAACAATATATCTCAGAGATGTGTCTGGAGGGAATGGTGTGCAATTGGAAAGCTTTTCTTTGGTCTTTTCCATGTCAGACTGATCTCGTTTCATCCTTTCTTCTGTTCATTCTCGATGTTGCTCACTGGTTGTGTATGTGAGCCTTTTGTGAGGTCATTGAATTTTTGCATTGCATCGTTGTATTCAGATGTGATTGGCGAGGACATGCTCCACAATGCACACATTTCTGCAGTCATTCCACTTCCATGAGTCAAGCCTCCGCTACTCTTCAAGGACCGCATCAACGTCTGCTCGATGACAAGGTCAGAGCTAAGGCCTGCCCAGAAGGGGTTGCTGCGGCGGATCACATGAAAACCCCTGGAAAGTTTTTCATATACATTAGGATGTCTGGTCTCTAGTTTGCACATTTCTTGGACATAATTATATGCAGATTTCAGATAATTGTGGTGCCCAGCAGCGACAAATATTGACTGGCAGTCCGATACTGCGCCAAAGTGCATTATCCAAGATCCTTTGCGATCCACTTTAATTACCGCTCGGATAGTCTTCAGCATTCTCTGATAGTTTATCCACAGCTCACTGGTTTTTGACCTTGTACTAAGTTCTGCCTTCTTTGTGTCAATCTTTTCTTTGATTTGGATCAATATATCTGATGCCATAACACTTTCCAAATGTGTTTCTTTCGCCACCATGGATGAGTATGTTTCTCCTGCCTGGTCTATTAATGACTCAAACTGTGGGTTATCCTCCAGCAGATCCGAAACAACCAGGTGATTGAGACATATGTCCACGAAAAGCTCTTTGAACTGATTGTCCAGTCATCATAAATTTTGTTGTACAGAATTCCCCCTAAAGACAACTTCCATAATATTCCTGAGTCCTGTGCCTTCCATCAGTTTGCCTATTGCACCAAGTAGGTTCATGAACATGTGAAAACATCCAAGCATCAACACAATGTTCTTCAAATGGCTACTCTGTGGTGCATCCATGATGAACTAGCAATATGAACTAGCTAAATGGATTACTAGGCCCCCTAAACATGGGGTTAGACACCAAAATAACTTGTGTAGGATAAATAATGAAGGAGTTATGAACATTATCATGGTGTTGCAGCCATATTGATCCGCCATCTTGGATTTCACAATTATGTAATCACTTCACTATAATTTAAAATGCTAATAGGATTCCTAAATCACCAAAACATGGGGTTAGGCACCAATATTACTTGTCTAGGATGAATAATGAAGAAGTTATAGAATTATATGGATTTGGCGGCCATCTTGGACACCATCTTGAAAATTTCACCTTGCCAGTGGTCATTTTGTGGTAGAATTTTGGTATGATACTACAAAAATCCGTTGAGAAACTTTTTGTACCAATTTTTTGGGGGTTAGGTGGCATTTTTTTCATGAAAGCAGCCGGCTATACTCCTTAGTTACTATTGGTCGCCACCAAATTTGGTACCTAAATGGCACGAAATTTCTTAAAATTTATGAAAAAAATTGTCGGTAGGTCTTAAAATTGCTAAATTAATGGGGCAATCATCTTAAACATTTAAACTAATGAGGCTAAACATGATTGGGAAGGGAAACATACAAAAAACACCCCATTAATAACTGCGATTGTATATTCAGTGTCAGTGTAACCTAATGGTGGGATATGAATTAGTTCAAAAAATGGTACCAATCTGCATTCTCTTCCTTCAGATTTTCATTTTAGCTTTCCGGGTCGGATTCTCCACCCAGCTAAGAATGCAACTGATCTTAATTCCCAAATATTTATCACATTCCCTCTCCACGCTAGTCCAATCAGAGCCAGGACACACATGCCGCCACCAATCCGCTGACAGGCTGCTTGCGTCGGCCAAGCACAGGTGAGAACAGGTGGTTGGTCCAATACCGATGCTCGCATGTATTGGTAGTAGGGGCCGCTCATTACGTCACCGCCCGCTCGACGCTTCGCTCACATGTGGAGGTGTATCAAGTCACGTAGGCCGGTGAGAAAGAAGGAATTTGGCGGGAACAAGCTAGGCGCTCTCTCTCTCTCTCTCGTTGTCACGTCCGCAGGTTGAGAAAGAGAGAGGGAGATTCTCCACGTGGTGCAGTACAGGCGCGGATCACAGCTTGGTGTCTGTCACATATCACATCTTGGTTGCTCCAGATGTAATACCTCACCCGCTAGAAAAGAGATTAACCTAAGACGTGCGCATGGGGGGTATGAGACACCACACTCCTGTGCGCACGTATTTGAGCTGTTCCCATCACTAACATCGTTATTTTACCATAAATAGCATTAATACTTATCCATGTGCGCCTATTATAGGTTGATTATAAACGTATTAACCTGTTACAACAATAAAACAAGTGGAAACAGTGTTTGGATGGTCAAAATCGGCGATACAGGCCGGGAATTACATAATGTATGGCTGAGGCAACCTCCCTGCCCTCTTCCCCTCCCCTTGTCTGGAGAGACACTGTTACGCAATAGTCTCTCTCTCGCTCTTACCCACGCTTGGTAACAGTGATGACGACGCCCAGCTACCAACTCGCTAATGTTAGCACGAAAATAGACCACAGAATAAGGGAATAACAGGGAAAATAGGTGATACCTGAAGGAGGGGAGGAAAGTGGGGAAGGAGGGGAGGTGGAGGAGTGATATTTGGCATGGCCAAAAAAAATAAAAAAAAAAAATTTTTTTGTTTTGTTTGGGGTGTTTTAAATGAATTTTTTTTTCCCTGACTCTTAAGAGTCTTCCCGCAGTCTGCCGGGGGGAACTCTTAAGAGTCTCCCTGCAGTTCCCGGGTTAAGAAGAGGATAGTATATGACAAATGTTAGACGCGTGACAAATAGTCTGCTAGCTCATTCTGGACACCCGTAATATGTTTTACATCTAAGGCATACTCCTGCAGTAACAAGCTCCATATGGTCAGTCTTTGGTTTTTATTTTGGAACTTGTGCACAAAGTATAATGGGTGATGGTCAGTATATACAGTGATGGAACCAGGGCAGATTGAACATAGACACTAAAGTATTGAAGTGACAAATTAATGCTAACAGCTCCTTTTCTATTACTGAGTAATTACGTTGAGCAGAATTTAACTCTTTACTGAAATAGCAAACAGGATGCAATACTTTACAGTCATCCTCCTGCAGCAACACAGCTCCGACCCCAGTATTACTTGCATCAACAGCTAGGGAGAAAGATCTGGTGAAATCAGGGGCACAGAGAACAGGAGAGGTAAATAGAATATACTTAGTAGCACTGAAAGCTTCCAATGTTCGGAGGACCATTCAAACTTCACATCCTTACGGAGAAGATCTGTTAAAGGTGCTGTTAACCTTGACAAATTTAGAATAAATCTCCTATAATACCCAATTATTCCCAAGTATCTTTGGACTTGTTTTTTATTGTTTGGCGTTGGGAAATTTACAATTGATTATACTTTAGCTTGAGGAGGTGCAACCTGACCCTGTCCTACTGTATATCCAAGATATTGGACAGTACTCTTGATGAAGGTGCATTTCTTTAAATTTACAACTAGATTAGCTTTAGCAAGATTTGTAAAAAGCAATCTGATTTGATGTAGATGTTCTTCCCATGTATGAGAAAAGAGCAGGATATCATCGATGTAGACTAAATATCCAGGTACTCCCTCAGTCAGCTGATTCATTAGGCACTGAAAGGTAGCTGGAGCGTTATTCAAGCCATAAGGCATTACTTCACAGCAGTAGGCCTGATTGTTTACTGCAAAACATGAAATCTCTCTTGCTCGAGGAGTGAGAGGTACCTGCCAATATCCTTTCATAAAGTCAATTTTACTTATGTAACTTGCTGTGCTAATCTGGTCAATACAATCATAAATCCGTGGCAGTGGATAGGTATAATTTTTGGTTCCCGCATTGACTTGTCTGTAGTCCATGCAAAACCTATAACTCCCATCTGGCTTAGGCACAAGTGTGACTGGACAACTCCACTGGCTTAAGGCCCTAGTAATTAAATAATTTGACAACATGAAATTTAGTTCAACTTGCAGAAAACTCCTGCACTGTGGTGAGACATGGTATGGGGATAATTTAATGGGAGCTGCATCCCCGACGTCTATGACGTGTACGGCCAATGAGGTGAGTCCTGGAGTATCACGGAACACACTGGGAGACTGGGATAAAACATAGATTAGTTGGATAACTTTCTGGGAGGGAAGATAATATAATTTGATTGGCACTGCCCCCCATGCTACAGAATTACATTTAATGTTGAGAGACCACAACACAAGTCAAAGTCAGTATCGATACTTTCAGGCTCTGGGACAGTCTGTTTTTTTATTTTTTTTATTTTTTTTAAGAGACAATGAACGGAGTAAGGAAAAACACAGATAAAACAAAAAGGTCCATGTGCCTAAAGGCATTCTCCATTCATAAAATGTTTGTAACAACTGGATTTAAACATTTGTAGATTGTAAGTTTGTGGAAAGCAATTCGAGGGAAGTGAATTCCAAAGAGTAGTAGCTCTGGGGATAAATTAATTCTGATAAGCAGAAGTTCTGCATTGTGGAGGAGAAAGTGTAAATTCATGGGCGCTCTCAGCTGCCCTAGTTCTACGGGGAAAGATGTGGAGAGGCGGCACAATTGAAGCAAGTTCCTCGGAACAATTGCAGTGAAAATATCTGTAGAATAATGCAAGGGATGCAACGTTTCTTCGTATGGATAATGTAGGAAGGTCCTGTGTGATTGCAGGGTTATTGATTAATCTAATAGCTTTATTTTGAATTTTGTCCAACTGTCTCAATGCAACCACTCCACTTCCACCCCACAGAGGTGAACAGTAATCCATCTGAGAACGCACATGACTTTTATATATCACGGCCAACTGCTCGTCAGTGAAGAATTCTCGAACTCTGTACAGGAGTCCCAGTTTTTTAGAGGCATTCTTAGCAATGCTTCTAACATAATGTGTCCAGCTCAAGTTAGTAGTTAATGTTACACCGAGAATGTCAATACTAGGGGAAGTGGGAATATTTACATCATTAAAAAATATATGGGAGTCAGTGAGATTCTGTGGGTTAGAAAATTGAATGTATTTGGTTTTCTGTGCATTAAAGGAAACTAGATTCTTTTGTCCCCATCCATTAATTCTAGAAAGATCCTGGTTCAGAGAAATTGCAGTGTTTATTTTTGAATTTATGAGATCGGGTTGGGTGAAAGAATTGGTAAATGTGAAGGAACTGTGGAGTGTTGAGTCATCTGTGTAGGAATGTATTGGATTATGAATGGTAGATATGAGATCATTGATATGAATGAGGAACAGAGTTGGGGCCAAAACTGATCCCTTGGGAACACCAGCATTTATTGAGTGAAATTGAGAATAAAGGCCATCTACCATTACACATATTTTTCTGTTATGAAGATAAGAAGAAATTAGTGGAACTAATGATGCAAGGCCGTAGTGTGACATCTTCGACAATAAGGATTGATGCCAGACTCTATCAAATGCCTTTGATATATCCAGTGCTATTGTATGTGTTTCACCATGTTGGTCTGTAGCTTGGTTGATTTGATGCGTAAGAAGGCAAAGCATGTCTGCAGTTGATCGACATCGTCTAAAACCATATTGCCTATCACTGATTAATTTATTATTCTCAAGATGCTTAATTATGTGATTATTTAATATAATTTCAAAGACTTTACCAAGAGTGGAAGTTATAGCTATTGGTCTGTAGTTTGATGGATCTGAAGAGGCACCTTTTTTAGGAACTGGATGGATGTTTGCTTCTTTCCAGGGTACTGGGAAGCATGAGGTATGAGTACACAGACGGAAAAATTTTGCCATTACAGGAGCAAGCACCAAGGAGCAATTCTTAAGTACTATTGGAGGAATTTCATCTGGACCAGGAGCCTTATCTACTGAGAGATTCTGCAAAATACTTTTGACATGTCTGGTGTGGATCTTAAGTGAGGGAATTTCAGGCGAATTAAAATTAAGTACAGGGACATCTTGATTTATTTCATCTAAGGTTGAGTTGGTGGAGAAAATATCCGCAAGAAGGTTAGCTTTACCTCGTGGGTCACTTACAAGATTGCCAGTCGGAGATTTTAATGGTGGAATGGATGAAGCAGTAGTGAAGTTGGATTTAAATGAGTTAAGAATAGACCAAAATATTTTGTTATCATTTGGATTATTTAGAAGTTTATTTGCCTGCTTGTGGAGAAAGTTTGATTTAGTTAGGTTTAATACAGTTTTGGCATGATTTCTGATGTTTCTAAAGTAATTAAAGGCTTCATGAGTTTTTTATCTTGTGTATGCATTGTAGGCTATTGCTTTTTGTTCAGTTACTCTAGCACAATTATGGTCAAACCATTTAGGTGAATTAGATCTTTTACTGTACTTTTGATGAGGAATAAAAGTTTCCATTCCAATGTTTACAAAATCTTGTATGTGGCTCAAGGTGGAGTGTGCATCATTAGAAAAAAAAGAGGTCCAGGGAATATCAATAAAGAAACCTTGAAGACCCTCCCAGTCTGCCCTATCGTAATGCCTTTTAGTCACCAAAACAGGTTCAGAGTGGGAAGGTGTGGTAGGTGATAGACAGGTGGCCTGTATCAGACAGTGATCAGAAGATCCAAGCGGGGACCTCACTGTAACATCATAATTTTCTGAATTGGTTGTTAAAAATAAGTCCAGTAGGTGGGAATTATGATTAGGATTATCTGGTACACAGGTGGGTTGGTTGACTAGTTGAGTGAGATTAAATGAGTCTGCAAATAGCTCACATTCAAGACCAGCATCATCAGTCCTGGCTGAATGAGTGAGCCATTCAACATTATGGACATTAAAATCACCCAATACAGTGATTTCAGAAGAAGCATTTAAGTTGAGGACACTGAGTTGTGAGGACAGAGAATCAAAAAGACTTTGCTCTGGAGGAGTATTTGGGGACCGGTAGATGCAACATATGTATTTAAATTTACCAGAAAAAATTAATTTGTATATAGAATAATCAAAATAGGGACAATTGAAACTAGTAACCTCCTCCAGGGCAATTTCAGATTTTGCGAAGCAACATACACCTCCTTTAGGTCTGAAATTTTGGAGCAGTTGATAACCTGGAAAATTAAATCTAGACGTGTCAGATGTGGATGTTACTCGAGTCTCTGTCAAAAAAAGGAGAGTAGGGGATTCTGCTTGAAGAAATTGGTGTACAGAATTAATGTTAGAGTGAAGTCACCTTATATTGCTAAAGAAAAAGCTGCACCGACGAGCAGCTTTGGGACGTTGCAATGTTCTTGACACAGTCGCATGATGACGACCGGGAGGGCCCTGTGTCAATAACCCAACCCTGCCGGGGGTGGATATCCGAGGGACCACCAGGTTTGCTCTTAACAATTGTACTGCCATATTTATTGGGTAAGGTGTATGGTGTTACATGTATGATATGTAGTGGGAAGAGTAGTGTTTTATGGATAGAGGATAGCAATGTAGGGCAATGTCGTGAAGTTGGATGTGTATGTTATATAAAGAGGGTTTTCCTGATACCCCTGATGTGTGAGGCAGAAAGATATGTATCCAGCTACCAAGGCCTGGGAGAGAATATGGAATTCAGGCTATTCCCCGAGTCTCCCGAAACCTTGGCGGTAGTACTTCCCTGGGCGGGGCTGCCTACCCCTACTACCTACAAAATATGTTGCGAGATATGTGGGTCAGGAGCAGAACTACTGACCTCATCACCCGCACCAGGGTGTCCACCAGTCCTTGCATCTATTGCTGTCACAGAGGGAGAAACTGGAGGAGAGAAGTCAGTGGCCCTATGATAGGGTTTTAACATATTAATGTGAAACACTTGCTTAGGCCTTCTACTGTCTAGGATAGCCACTAAATAGTCAGTAATACTCACCCTTTTTATTACTTTATATGGGCCTCTGAACTTTGCTGAAAAAGGTTGGCCAAAAAGAGGGATGAGAACCAAGACCTCGTCACCTAGCTGAAACTCCCTCACACGGGCTCTATTGTCATACCATACTTTCATGGTGTTTTTAGCCACTCTCAGATTTTGGGCTGCAAACTCGCACAAGGATCTCAGCCGGGTTTTGAACTCTGCCACATACTTGATGAGATTTTGGTTCCCTTCCTGGCTAACTAGGCTATTTTGTAATAACTGTAAAGGGTCACGTACCTGGTGACCGAAAACTAGTTCAGTCGGAACCTCACAGGTGGCAAACAAAAGAAAGGGTACCCCCTTATCCCAACCACCTCCAGTTTCATCACAATATTTTCTTAACATAGCTTTTAAAGTTTGATGATGTCGTTCGAGGACCCCTTGACTCTCTGGGTGGTAGGAGCTTGATTTTATATGCTCCTTCAGGGACTGCTAAAATATGTTAGAAGTGAAATTAGTTCCTTGATAAGTTTGCACCTCATGGGGGAAACTCATTCTGGTGAAGAATTTGAGCAGTTCCTTTATGACAGTTTTGGATGAAGTATTACGTAAATTACGCCTCTGGGTAGCGAGTTGCTATGTCCATTATGGTTAACAAACACATTTGTCCCTGGGAGGTCTTTGGCAATGGGCCAACTATATCCACTACCACTCGAATGAAAGGGTTCTCGAACACCGGCAAGGGCACCAGAAGGTGTACAGATACTTTTTGATTAGGTTTTCCTGTCATCTGGCAGGTGTGACACACTCTACAGAACTCCACTACATCTGCACGCATTCCTGGCCAGTGAAAGTGGGCTCTAATGCGATCTAGAATTTTCCTCACACCTACAGTAAGTGTCCTGCTAAGGCAGTGGCGTAGCTAAGGGGCGGGGGGGGGGGGGGGGGGGGGGGGCTGTTTGAAATCGCCCCCCGGGCCCCCAAGAGAAGGGGGCCCCCAAATGGATCTGAAAATAATATTAATTATACTAATAGTATATACTGTATATATAAGTAATATTAATAATAAGTAAAATAAACACCATGTGTGTTTTCTGATTTAACCTCTTTCTTTTCTTCTATCCTGCGACGTCATGGGTATTTAAAATTAGAAAAATAACGATCACTCCATCAGTATTGATTTGGCGGTGCAAGGGGAAACATCGTCGCTCTCGCTCCTAGCCTCCTACCCGCCACTTGCTTAGGACGCACTGCCTATAGGTAGGCCTAATGATTATACTTTATATACATTACAAAATAGCACTATTGAGTTTGACAGTTGGTTAATATACTGTGTTGTTCGTAAACATGTGTAAAGGAATAATAAGATATAGCCTAATTTGACAAGAAGAAACATGGTGATTGTTAGTAAGTTGAGTGTATAATCGAAGATTAGGCCTACATACAATTATATATAAATATATGTATTTTCTTTTTCGTGAACTGTAATGGTCAAATCGATAGCTATATTTCATAGATAACCTATGTACTTAACCTTGTGAGAAAGTTGAGTGGTATCGAAGATATTTGTAGAGTAGGCTAAACTTCTAAAGTGCTAAATATTTAGGCCTTGAAATTTGTAGGACTATGTTTTGGTCTCATATTTTTTTCTCGAACTGTAGGGGGCCTAACATAGCCTATACAATGGTTATGGTCTTACTAAACCTTAGCTTTATCGTGAAAAAGATGCATAGTCGTTTAATATTAGTCAATTAAGTATGGGTGCAATACATCAGCTAAAATAGAGCATAGAGAGGCAACATTAATGGTGTAGAGTGTAGGCTACCTTGGTTAGGCTATGAGCACTATGACTCATTCTTTCAAATTTAGACTGGATCACTTTTATTTATGCTACCATACGCCTTCCATATAGGCTATAGGCTATGGTGGCTGTACATATCAAGCCCAGGAACTGTGAAATAAGAAGGAACACAGTTGTGAGCATTGAATACTCGTTTGTAGGTTAATCTAGCCCTTTGGCTGGTTCAGGGTCAGGTGCAAATATTGGTAAGCTTTCTAACAAGTTACTGGGGTTCTCAAGAAGAGGCCCCCAGTATTGAGATTTGAGGTAATGCATAGCTTGATTAGGCCTACCAATGACGCCTATTTTAACTCCCTAACGCCAGTGGTGGGGTTGAAATAATATTTTAATGTTATCACGTTTCATGTACATTATTATTTTTTATTATTTTATTAGTATTATATTTTATATTCTTATTTCAGACATGCCTAATGAACGACAAAGAGAAAGAGTTCATCAAAGTGGTATATGTTTTACAGTATTGTACCATCCATTGTACATGTATTCCTAATCCATTAGATAACGGTGATATAATAATTAATTGTATATTAAATTATTACCAGTACCCCACTATTGAGTCATGGATATCGTCAAAATGCACCTAGGTAGCATTATTATTCTAAAATTTTCTCGGGGGGGGCTTACAGCGCCCACCCGAACCCCCCAGCTGATTAGGCTCGCTTCGCTCGCCACCCCCCCCCCCTTCTATAATAAGCAAACCATGGAGGGGGCCCCTCCCGGCACCAAGCCCCCTGGGCCTCCAAATCTCTAGCTACGCCCCTGTGCTAAGGGGATACTCTGGGCCATTTCTAGTAGGCCTATATCTTTACGACAAGGTTTAGGAACGACTACCTGATGTACAGTACGTCCCATGCCCCGTCATCAATAGGTCTGTGGGGCGGTCTCCACCTATGCCACAAAACCACTTTCTTCATGTAAAAACATTCACCCCTCTCCTTCTCACTGTCCTCTTCACTCATGGCACTGACAGCTAACTCTTTACATTCCTTGTCATCTCGCTGTAACTCTACCAGGCCACTAGGACAATTTGGAGGGGTTTTATGGTTATCATTAGGCTCAAGATTAGCCATAAATATATCAGACAGATCTACTACAGTCTACACATCAGGCACAGTTGGAGCATCATTCACTACTCTTTCATCCCTTTCATCTACTTTCACAGTTAGTACATTTCTGTAAGAGGGAACTGCTACTTGTGCCATAGACCGAGTGACAGCACACACGCGAAAAACCTTTGGCATCTCCTTCTCAAGCTCACCAGTCAGTGGCTCATCAACAGGGGAAAGTGACAAAACAGGGTCTGGTCGGACCCTCTTACCAGGCACATCATTCCCCAAAAGGAGGGTTACCCCGGGCATAGGGATATCCTGAGACCTACACAAAGTTATACAGGCTTCACCCTTCAGCAAATCACACTTAATCTCTTCATTTACCAATTAAGCAGTAAATTGTCCTCCAGCACCTCTCATTATTACTGGTTCGCCAGTTGGGCATTCAGCATAAGGATTCACCATGAGGGTGCTAGTAGAACCAGTATCTCTCAAAATGTTTACTTTATGTACACAACCATTCAGTTTCACATTTCCAGATGAAATAAAGGGACGGTAATTGTCCTGGACTGATGGGGATAATAATACAGGCTTAACTCGTGCGGGTTGTACCACACACGCTACTACCCTGTTTCTGTCTGATTTACGTTAGTAGCTAGGAGTCCTGCGGTCGGGAGTCCTGCATCAAAGACACATTTGGGTGGTTTTGATTATTGGGAGAGTCAGATACTGCGGCTACTGTCTGCCCCAATCTCTCGGCTCTCTCCTTGGCCCAAACAGTGATAAGCTAGGTGGCCTCTCTTGTCACAATAAGTACACACTCTCTGGAATACATTCCCCTTATAGTCTGGCAGCCGAGAGGTCGAACCTTGCACTAAGAGTTAAAGTTTTTTTTATCTTCATATTATGTTAGAGGGGCTCATGGGTCATCATTTCCAGGGGGGTGACCGCTGATCTCCCTTGGGCAATTCTCGGTATTAACCCTTTAAGTAGTAGAACCGCAAAAGTGAGGAGTGCAATAAAAAATAGAGTAGAGGACAAGGAAATACTTATAACTCGGCAATTTAGTGAGATAGAGAAGAATGTAACACCTTAAAATGTAGATTGTGATATGCTCTTTGGGAATATGAATTGTTTATATCCCATTTATTTCATATTCAGGTGTCAATTTTTGTTTTTCTTCACAAGACCGACTACCCAAGAATTCAGTGAGGTTTGTATTAAATAAGGCATAATTAATCCAATATTACTCAAAGTTAAGGTTTTCCTTAGAATATGACATATTAACAATCTTGAGAAAGCCAAGCTGGCACCCCTTAACCTATCTCAAGAAATTGTTGTTTCTATGACAATCTTTCACCACGCGAATATTAACACCTTAAGAGCGGCCTATGCGGTTTATTTATATGTACCGCCCAGCGGGGTGTTTTTAGCCAAAATAGGGCTGTTTACGTGATCATTTTCATGCCTAAATAAGACCCAGAACGTAAAACAAGTATCTATCCCTGAAAGGGCATAAACAGAGCTTTCGAATGACACCATAACGATCCTTTTATGATGGCTAGTTTTCTTGCAATAACCGTGCAACGCGAGTGCAAAAAGCATGTAATTAGGCACTTTCCCCATACAATTCCTTATATAGCGAGTGAGAGAGGTAGGAGGGAGGTGAGATTCGTGTCAGTAGGTTCGCCGCGGTGGTCTGGAGCAGTCATACGCTCGCTACTCTCCTGCCACCACTTGTCTCTCTCTCAGCAACATTACGTGCTGAAATTGCCACTCGACCTATGTCGAGCACCGCCACATAGTCCAGCTTTATTTAACTCGACTTATGTTGCTCGCCGCTAATTAAGGGTTAAGAAATGTGCGTGTTTTGGAATATCTAGGAAAACGAAAATTGTCTATTCTTATGTTTTGTACTTGCCGAAGATAATTGGCATACAAATCTAGTGATATTTGGCTTGTTTTCATGTGAATCATATATTTTGCGAACAAAATGTAGACTACAAACTAATGTGTTATTTACCGAGGGTAAATTCTGCAGATTGTATGTATACACAATCACAACTACGTTGATCTATTGTAGCTAAGCCACTAAACATTTCTCAAAGCAATGATTTAGGCAGATCAGTTCATAAACAACATCTATAATTAACAAAATTGAGAAATTGGTAACCCCATCGCCAAAGGGTCACGCCATCAGATGTGACCCGTTGGCGATGGAGTCCAGCCATGGTTCGACCCACCGACCCTTTCGTCTCCAATAACTTAATCAGCTATCTACTAATATTCCCATTGTGGTTCATTGTTTTAGTTCATGGTAATGTACATAAGGAGTGTCATTGTTGTTATCCATCTGTACTTGAACAACCAGTGCTGAAGCATCTACAGGACATTGTACATGAAGGCTACTCCCTTTGCAATTGCACCTCCTTGAACATGGTTGGTCTGTGGCACATCCACATTTCATCAGGTTAAGAATATAGTCAAGTGCATATTTCACATCGTCAGAAATTATAATTGTTGACAGAACTTTTACATTTTGTATCTTTCTCCACCCGAAGTTTTCCACATCAAGATCAGGTAGTTTGTTCTGTTGAAGGGAACTCCATAAAATTGCCTGGGAATGGACATGTTTCTGAAGTTGGTGGAAGTGTATTAAGTTTTTGAGATGAAGTGTAACCCATGCCATTTTGAGTTGCCCAAAGTTGTACTCATGTTTCAGACATTGTCGACACATTGGTAACTCCATAACATGCTGCTATAAAAGCTGTTGCTTGCTCGATGACATCTGTAAGATCTGCATTAACTTCTCCAACTGCAGATAAACTATATTTTCTTGATCTCAGTACTTTGATGACCGTCCCATTTCCGATGCCAAAGCACGTCGCCACAGTATCACAACCAGACAATGGGAGTGCAGGAAGCAGATCTGCAATGATCTTCTCATGTTTGTGTGCAGTTGCTCTGATATCAAATACACCTCTTCCTCTAACAGGGAACTCCATGAATACAGGAATGTTGATGTGAGCTGCCTGGTAGTAGTAAACAAGGAGGACAAAGTCATCAGTGTCATCCGATAACACCTTGGTGGTCTTTCCTTCTCACTGCCCTTTGAGTTAGCATTTCTTGTTTTCCTCGAGCATTGACTCTGTAAATATTCACATCATAGTCATTGGGTTCTGACATCTTTTCCAAACTGACTCTCTTGATCTTTGGCCTGTTCCCACCAGTTTGTGGGATTGTGTCTGGCTGGGTCATCACTATGCCAAAGAATGTGTCGACACTTTACCATTTACAGAACAAATATCTGCATCAAGATTATCAGCAACTGCTTGCACTAAACCTACTTTTGAGCTAGACAAGGCCATACATTTCTTGTCCTTTACTGCTGCCTGTGCAGCAGATTTCTTGAAGCACCTCAACTCAGATTATGTACAAGTGACACCGTAAGAAGGCATATCATTGATAATCACCTTTGATTCTACCATTTTTACTGCAAGTGCAACTTGAAGGTTGGTTGGAGGGTTCCTATAAACACTTGTCAATATAGATCTAATCATCAATGCTGGCAAGGTTTGATTAAGTTTTTTGGATACCCTTGCTAGCAAATCTAAAAGAAACATGCTACAGTCCTCAATGCAGTGCACCTTATCTACATGAATGTTATAGTGAGAGTTTCTGAGAGTTAAGGATTTCAAATATCTGACTATGTGCTTGCTAGCCTGTGTTAAAACATGGTTCCTGTCATCTTCTGGTTCATCTACTATCCACAGTGTTTTGGAGGCCTTACTGCGGAATACTACAGTATCCCTTACTGTACCAGCGATGGTATAAAATCAGTACCAGCGACGGAAGATGTCCGTCAGTACTATGCGATCCTTGTAACTGCCCGTATCGAGCAGTACTTGGTACCGTGACTTGTACGTACTGCTCTGAGACCTTGGCAACACTTCTCAGCCTGGATTCAAGACTGTGGGAGCTAGCTGGGACAATATTCCTCCACCTTTGGGGGTGAGAGGGTATTCTCTCTTGACTCTGAAGCCATTTTGAGCACAATGCCTGGTACTGATGGGTACATTTATAGTAATACCCTCTGGTACAGTAGGGGATATCAGCTATACCTGCAGATGATAGAAATACAATGTAATTTCCGAGATGATCAGTCAGTTCCCTTCGTGAAAGTTTTACACCTTTGAAGTCATTCGTGTATGGCTGAAGAGTTCTACCGAGTTCCATATCTTTGTTTTGTCCTCTGTCATTTACTTGATGAGTTTTTGTAATGAGTCATCTTGTTTTGCTCTGGAACCTCATAGCTACTTTTACCGGGTAGAGGTTTGCCAGATATAAATATCTGCCGGCAGTCACCATGATACCTAGCGTTGGCAGCATGCAGGTAACTGACTGCACTTAGTACCCGACATCTGATGTCACTGGCAACTGTCCTTGCTTAGCTGTGACACCTGACATACATGACAGTCATATGACAGGGAGGTGTGTGTGGGGTGACTGTAATTTTGAATAGGCCCTTGAGGTATGACACTTATATGACAGTTGAATGTGTGTGTGAGAGAGAGAGAGAGAGAGAGAGAGAGAGAGAGAGAGAGAGAGAGAGAGAGAGAGAGAGAGAGAGAGAGAGAGTAACATCTAATGCCAACTCCATTAAGCCTAATGGAATTTAATTTTTGTTTTATAACGGTGAATATACTGGGGTGTTTAATAACCTGAGGAGCAGACAGTTATATGACCCGACCCTAGGAAGTTTGGTGCAGTTATATTACATCCACCCCCCCCCACCCCCACACACACACACACACACCAGCCTTTCCCTCTAATTTCGATCCCTTATTGGACAATTTTGTGAAGTTTAGGAAGGAATTTTGGAAGAGTTAATTGAAGAGTTTGTAGAGTTACTTGAGATAGTTTTCACCCCTTAATTCCCAGAAATCAATCCCAGACTGCGTACAATCGTCAAATAATTGCTAGATTATAATGAAGAATCGCGGCACCTACTCCTGAACGGGGTTAATTGTAACCTTAAATAATACATATAATATATATGGGTTTTAATCATTTAAGTGTTCAAAATTGCACATGCGACCGATTACACAGTTTTGACATGTATTATGTTTTATCCCCTTTTCCCTCGCATTTAGCCCCATTAGTGTTGAGGTTATAAGACGTTGGCGTCATTAGTGTGGCTATTTTATGACCCTAAAACCCCCGGGACCCCAAGCAATTTAATAACAGCGTACACTCCAGGACCAGCCACTTGTCATTTTTGTTTTCCTAAAAACAAATGGGATGGGTGAGTAATGAAGGAAAAACAACATCAAACCACTCACCTAGGTTATTTGGGGGGCGGGTGAAAGTCACAATTAGCATGGGGTGATGAGTAGGCGGTATACTGTCCTCTAACTCCCGCGGTCGCCCACACGCACGCGGCTGGACTTGGGGGATTGCCAAACGTAGTTATTGTTCCGTTGAATCCTAAAGCAGTTCTCATACAAATCTGAACCCTCTAGGTGCCATAGGACAAGAGTTAAGGCGAACGCAACCATTGCATCCCTGACACTATGGGTTTCATACATAGGCGATGCATAACGTGTGTCCCTGGGGTCGAAAGGGTTATTCCCCCTTTCTTTGCCAATTTAAGACCTTCCGTGCCATTTAGGGCTATTTATGTGTCCATTTCTTCCTGGTGACCGATAGCCAGCCTGCAATGTAGGAAGAACCGATACATGTATAAATGTATCTCGAAGGAAGGTTTTGGGGATATTTTCTTGAGCTTGATAGATGTCTAGGGAGAGAAAAACATCCCTTTAATTGGTTAAAAAACACCATCTGAGGAAGAGCTCTTCCTCAGATGGTGTTTTTTATCCATACTGTCTACTTTTCAAGTACCACTCAACATCCCTTTAATTGCTTATTTTTACAGTGGACACTAAACAAACATGGGTATGGAGAAGCTTATTAAATTGTCCTCCATAATTTTAAAAGTAGGCAATACTTGTAGTGAAATACAATCAACTAATAAGAATGGAAAGGTAAATCATTTTATATATGGCCAATTATTGTATATACCCTGTTCACACGCTTGTATACCCTTTATTTTGTTATGTAGACAGAGGGGAAACATGTATCACCAACATGAACAACGGCGAGCCAGAATATTAATTTTTTGAAGTAACACTTTTCTACCGAAACATGTACTATTTACCTGGAGGAAGTTATTTTATGTATGTATTTATTTTATTTTTGTTGAAGGGGAGGTGTTATTCAGCCTAAGAGGTCTATGAAACTATGCTGTATGTAAACTCAATCATATCACGTATATGTTTAGGGGTAATTGCAAAAACAACGCAAGCACACATACAACACACACATGCTCACACACACTAACACACACACACCAATAAGGACCACCACATTGCCTCACTACAAACAGTAAGCTCCTGTGAACCACATTCAGGCTCTCTCATTAAAAGGTAACCACACAAACACATACACACACACAACACATGCACCCACACAACATACAACATTATACATACACACATGCATGCAGCATATAAGAATCACACATAGCATACCCGGTACAACACATACATATCACATATATACCTACACACATAGCCCTAGAACACATACCGGTACACAGAGTCTCTCTCTCTCTCTCTCTCTCTCCTGGTGTTCATTACATATAAAGTCCACCACCACACTACCAATTAGAACCAATTAGCTGACTCGGTAAGGTCTGTACCACCAAGGTTAGGAGAGACCAACAAGTGAAGTAATTTCGCCCACAAGTCTTTTCACCGCATAAGACTTTTTAACATACGTGTTTTTATTCACCCCAAGTTTCAACCTACACATTGATAAACTCATACTAGAGTTGCTTTGACGTGTATTTTAAAACGGGTCAGGTTAATTTGGGGTACGTTAAGGTTACACGATTTTGGTTATGGTTAGAAAGGGTACACAGGAAAATAACAACAACAGATCCATTGATCCTTAGCCTACAAAGGAGTACAAAGGGAAACAAAAGGAGTACAATAATAAAACTGACATAATCTAACCTTGTGAAACCTTAATAATTGGCACCATACTATTTGTGCTGACTTTACAATTATTTTTACTTGACTACAATTAACCAACCCACTTGCAACTTCGTTATATGCAGAAATAACACTTCGAAATGTTTGTGTGGGGCTACCCAGATACGAGGCGATTAATTAACACTCTCTCCGCTAGACCAAGAGAAGTAGGCCTACTTATCTTTAGCTTGGGCCTCAAGTGATTATCTGCATCCAGTTCTGTTTAACTCTCTGAGTATCAATATGACGCACTTCTTTTCTGTTATCTGGCTAGTATTTGACGATTTAATTCAGATTAGGTAGTCAGAGAGTTGACTAAGATAGTCTTTACCCTTCTAAGACCCACAGATCCTTCCTAAGCTGTATAAAATCGTCAAATGATGTTCACATCAAACTGCAAAAAACCGTCACATCCGCAAGGGGTTACGTTCTCTACCATAATTGCTGGCATTACATCCTGGGGTCGGTTAGGTTAGGTGA
Source organism: Paralithodes platypus (assembly GCA_032716605.1). Taxonomy (NCBI): domain Eukaryota; kingdom Metazoa; phylum Arthropoda; class Malacostraca; order Decapoda; family Lithodidae; genus Paralithodes; species Paralithodes platypus. The sequence continues at coordinate 44,341,075 of CM064529.1, forward strand.
GGTTAGATAATGAGATGTTAGGTGTAAGTACACTATGTATATTATACGGTAGGTTATGGTCAATAGATAAATTACACTTATGGTATACCCTCTCGCATTCTTAGGACGCGATCGCGTCATAACGCCACCAGCCCAAGAGTGCCCGTATGACGCAATCGCGTCATAATGCCACCTGTAAGTTAGAATTATTCGCCAAAAATAAGTTTATGACTCAATTTTGACGCAATTTGGACTGGTAAGTTAGGCATCAGTAAGTTACAAAAGGAAGTATCTAGCAACCCCATAGCGTCCCTCTCTGAGGAGCCCGGGCCTTTGTTAAGTCAGTAGTTTCCTGGCCCCCAGACTGTGAGGCAGGGTCCCGGCCCTTTAAATTCTTGGCTCCCTCCATCTGGCCCACCATCCCTAGCTATAGGCAGGCAATTATGGATTATTTCATCTACCCAGTGAAAGTGTTTAGTGAATAATTCGAATTATATATGTATATAAGATGTTACTTGTGACTTTTGGTGACTGAGGGGAGTGAATCTTGGTTAACCCCTTGAGTATTGATGCAGTTTTGTCTAGGTATCATTGATGACATTACACTATTTTTTGCTTGAAAGACAAATATATTTATCAATAAATACTGCCTACGAAATAAATACATTATAACCACGAAGATGTCACAGGAATGCTTACAGGAAGTATGGTAAGTACTCTATGGAATTTTAGTTGTATTACAGTATATATTATATATATATTATATAACAGCCCCAAGGTCTCGAGCAAGCCCAAGGCCCATAATCGAGTACTTATATTATTATTATATTTTTTATTTTATTTAATTATTAATTTATTTTATTTATTATTGTTTTTATTTATTATATTTTATTTATTTCATTTTATTTATGTTTATTTTATTTATTTTATATATATATACCGGTACCGTACATCTTGTTTTTTTATGTCTGTTCCCCAGGGTGTCTAGCGGATCAGCACCAAGGTCCCGAGCAAGCCCAAGGCCCATAATCGAGTATTTATATTATTATATTTGTATTTTATTTATATATTTATTTATTTTATTTATTATTGTTTTTATTTATTTTATTTTATTTATTTTATTTATTTATTTTATTTATTATTGTTTTTATTTATTTTATTTTATTTATTTTATTATATTTATATTTTTATTTTATTTATTTTATATAATTATATATACCGCATGATATATATATATATATTTATGACACCATATATATATATATATAAATACCCACACACACATACACCCCTTGGTGTTACCATTCAGTTTATTTTATTTGACACCTTGTATATATATATATATATATATATATATATATATATATATATATATATATATATATATATATATATATTTATATCTTTATATATTGCTTTATTTGTGTGTACAATAGAATTATTTCTGAATTTATTACTTGAAGATAACCTGGCTTTCTTGTTTTGTTTGTTCACTGTCAACCCAGGAGCCATTTCCCTTCTCGTTGGAAAGGGTTGTGGCCCTACCAGGGGAGTAGAATTGACAACCTTCATGACTGACATGTGTTCTATGAACATTATACAATTATTGGCAAGGAAAATTATATAAAAGTGTTGTACTTTGTGGCAAAGATATACAACTGTATAAATATTCTCATATATTTACATAACAATCACAATGCATGGAAACAATTGCGCATAGCTCGCGAACCAATTACGCTATATTATTTGGGTTTTCACCATTCGAAAGAGCATAATTTCCGATTACGGAGATATAAAGAGTTATATACGTATTCGAACAAATAAAGCAACGCCGAGGTGGGGAACAGCTCGGAACCCGGCTAGTGTCGGCGGAACGGAGACGAGTGAAGCGTAAATATTCGCATTTTGCCTCTTCATTTCAAATATTCATAGAGCAAAAAGTATTTGTCGTAGGAACTTCTATTTTTTTTTGTATTCCCTTCAACATTATCTGCTGTATTCATACAGCCTAAATTGAGAACCATAGACATCGTAACAACGAAATCATTTGAAAATTTTATAAACCATATCATGTAAAGTCATACTTTTTTGGTTTTCGGTCACTGCTTGAGAACTTTTGAAGATAGATATTTTCTGTTTTCAGATTTGGAAAGAGCAGAACAAATACTATTATTTGATCATATAAAAATATATGGTCATCACTCACAATTTCGAGATAGGACGGTGTGAAGACAATTGCCCGGGAAAAACTTATATTCCGGAGTCGTTTACACTTTCATATTGCGATTTTTTTTTTTTTTTTTTTTTTATAATGTAGTATAGTTATTCCTCTTTCCATTGACATATGATACATCACAATAAACAGCATTCTGGTGGATGAAAATACAGAAAAACACAAAGCTTCGAAAACTCGCCCAGCATGGTATTTCCTGGCAAATTAGAGAAGGGCTCAACATTTTCTATATAAATATGTTACCAGAGGCGAGAGGGTTAAACAAAGCGAGTTTGGGATAGATAAGGTATAATTAACCCATTGGCTGTGGCTATGATTGGGCTATTTAGGGCATATTCAGGCACTCCTGAATGATAAATCAAGCATCTGCATTAAATGAACTGTATTCTGCCGAAAACTAGGCGAAAATAGCTTCAAAATGAGACCAGAACGGGCCCCGTACGTGGTCTGGTTCACCCGCAGCAGTGCCAGTGAAACGCGGGAAACCCGCTATTTGGTAGCACTCGCTCGCTTGGCTACACTGTTGTGAGAGAGAGAGAGAGAGAGACCCGCGCGAGACACAGTCAACCTCAGTGGGCCACTCGCTGCTCTGAGGAACGGAGGTGGGCCCCTCACGCTCCCGCCCACTGACACTAAATTTTTACGGTTTTTAAGCCTGGAAATTGCTGTAACTTGCCAGGACGTTCCAGAACATCACCCGCAATGAAAGGGTTAAGATAGATAAAGTATAGTTAGGATATAAAGGTATGGTTTCGTTATGTGATATTGATTTTGGGGGCAAAGTGACATTGGGTGAAAAGACGTGTAGCCGAGAATACCAAAAGTTACTAAGAGAGAGAGAGAGAGAGAATTAAGGTCATGAAAGGAGAGTTGAAAGGGACATTGAGAGGCGAGTCAGCCTAGGAGAGCTTGGCCAGTATCCACAATGAAGATAATGGTTTATGTATGACCTATAAACAAAATTTGTCCCAGTATTAATTTGTTTGTTCACTGCGTAGGAGCGAAAGAGAGGTAGAATGATGAAGTGAAGAAGTATATGGATGAAGGCGGTGCTGGTTGGGAGGAGGGGCGTCGACTGACTGGGGACAGAGGTGCATGGGGACGGTTTATTCGTGGTCACCCCTTCGGGGATCACGGCGTCAGGCAATAGATAGATAGATAGATAAAATTAATTACCCCTTTGACTCCAAGTGGGTCTTTACTATTCTGAATGCAATCGTCTAAGGTTAACCAGAAAAGCGTAATGATACAGAAGGGGTTAATCGAGATAGTATATATATATATATATATATATATATATATATATATATATATATATATATATATATTGTGACGTTAACCACTCCGTTAGAACCGCATGGCTTGTCCTACAGTGACTCGCTAGGATCGCCAGGGCAGTGGATGTGGCTACAGTTGATGTATTATTGTGTGCTTTATTTCATATGAAAGCTCGTGTCATGGGCAGTCCAGAAAGGCTCTTTGTTTTCGCCCATGTCAAGGCTTTATATATTTAATTGCAGAGTATATGTTTTATCATTAAGTAGTAATGATAGGATTTGAGAGAGAGAGAAAGAGAGTATAACCGAGTGAGAGGAGGCACACAGTGTTTTTTGCCATGTTCGATGACGTCACAGCTGGCTGGCCTCTTGGGGATTGGTTGGAGGAGTTTTTTACCATGCTTGGCGACGTCATGTTTGGCTGGCTTCTTTGCCATTGGCTGAAGGAATTGTTACCGCTTTGTCTACGTGGTGCGAGCTAGTGCTAGTATATATACAGCTCTCTCTCCCTCAGATCTGGTTTCTAGAACGCATCCCTCTTATCCCTTTGATACCTGTCTCCCTATCTACACCTGAGAACCTTTTCCTCTGCATATCTCTCTCATTTTCCATATCTTTCACCACCTTTTATTAATATTATACCCCCTCTGGTTAACTCTGCATAATCAGCTTCATGCTGGCCAGTTGTATTGTGCGTTAAGGTCATATATAACTGTGACGCATGTCCACGTGTGAGCATGCTGTACAGAACGCCTAGTCATGCCCCACTCTCGCTAGGATCGTCAGGGCAGGAACTTTGGCTGTAGTCTATGTAGAGTTTCCTAACTCAGTTCATGTGAGCCGTTGTACTATAAGTATTATGAATATGTATTTTGTTTTCATCTGAGTCAACGAGTTTTATTTTATATCATTGGTTATAAGTATTGTGTGTAAAACTTATTTGTAATGATGGGAAGAGAAACAGCCACAGTTAGGTGTCAGTGGGTACGCCAGGCAGGAGGTAGGCCTAACTCACTCGCATTCCTCCCTCCCTCAGTGCTAGGGGAGCCTTTGTGTATCCCAGAGGAGAGAGATAAATTACGTAATGGTTGTCAGTGGGCGGTCCTTAGTAGTTCACGTTGGGCTCACTAGAGGGCCGGGTATAAAAGGGAAGTCTAGCCATTTTTTCATCAGAACTCATTAGGCAGAGCGACTTCTCCTTTCCCTTGCTAACTATTTATATTCTTCTGACTGATGGGAACTTTCTCTACTACCTTACATTCTTATTTCCTATTTTCCCTGCCCTGTTTAACTTCCATGGTCCCGTTGGTGCAGAGCTAGTCAGCCAACGTATTATCGCTTGAGTTCTCACGAGATACTTGCCTATTAGATAGCCTATTTTGGAAGGGTTGACTTAGAATAGGATTGATTTATGTTTGTTGCACTTGTATATGCATTTCCCTGTGTGTTATTATTATTATTCCTGTTTTCTGCTAGTCTAGGTAATGCTAGACTGGGTAAGGCTTTTCTGTGTTACGAGTTGTTGTTTGATGCAGTGGTTAAGCGATAAACCTGCATACTCGTTTCGGTTCAGTGAAGCCTAGGTTGTCTTCACGGCTGACTGTGTTGAGTTTATAATTTACAGTGCGTGAGGGCAAGAGCCTAACCACCCTGTATTTTATTAACAGTTTGTTTTTACTTTGTCAAGGAGCCGGGAGAAAACCAGATACAAGGGATCTGGATTTCTCAAAGTGCACTTGTTAGTTTTAACGTAATACTTTAAACAGTCGTAAGGACTTCGCTAGGCTACAAGCCGTTTTTGCTCAGGCACTGCGACCTTTTTGCCAACTGTACCCCAGCTAAACTTTACTCGATTAGTAGATACAGAATAGTATTGAAGCTTTCCTTATGTATGATATTGTTTATGCACTATTGATTTCATGTGTTGCAAGCTTGGCTACTTTAGTGATTAGTGGCCCACGAGCACAATCCGAGTAGGCTATTGCCGTTGCATTTGCGGAGTACTTCCTTTTAATGTTTGCCATTTACTATTGCATATTCTTTTAATTTTTCTTATGCCAATTTAAGACTTTAATAGTATTTAATTGCCAGTGTTTTTGCTTATTAAATTACTGTTCAAAATCCGATACGTACTTCTTACGAGCATCCGAGAAGCATCTAACTTTTTTCAGAAGATTCCTTGCTCGATGCTTAAGGACTATTAATTAACGTAACGTAATAGTGCCGATCCGAAGTAGAGGGTGGTGGACTTCTTAAGTTCATAGTTATGGGTGGATTACTTCGGCTTCGGCCAACACTATTCTTTTGTGTTGTTGTTTCTTACTTCATTGTTTGATTGTTGACCAGACTAGATAATTCCTGTCTCTTTATTAGTCTGTTGTTGAACACTAGTACCGAGTTCTTGTATACCCCATTATAGCAGATTGAACTCTGGAGGGTATTGGTGTTTTTTGTTCGGCTGGCAGTACTCAGAGGTTGGGATCGTGTGTTTCCGTTGTGGCAGCGAGCCGTATTCGAGTCCTGATTGAGAGCCCTTGTGTACCCGAGTGCCAGTGCGTAACATAACCCATGTATGTTAGTTGTTAAGATAAGTTGATCACGAAGCATTGGTTGGCCTTCATATTGTTCAGTACTGCTTCCTATAATTATTAGTGTTCTGCTGGAATAGATAATGCTAGACTAGGAGTCTGATACTATAAGGAATTGTTTCCGATGGGTGCTGGCTTTAGTTAAAAGCTGCACGAAATACCTGAGAACTGGAGTTGATTGGGTAAATTCTAGTCTGTGTGCCATTGAGAGTGGAGCATGCACGAATGAGAGCTTTTTGCCTATACCATTCTGCACTGTTCTAAGCTCGTTGTTTGTCTTTGAGGTACGCCAGGAGAACGCTTAATACTTCGGTATTAAGGTTTCTCAAGAGAGCTACCCTTCACTCTAACGTAATACTTGACGCACAGACTTGAGATTTGCACTAGGCTATGCGGCATGCCATGCGCACCAGTATCTCGTATCATTGACTCTAGCTAGACTTTGTCAGTCACAGTAGACATTAAGTATATTAAACCAATTACTCTTTTTATGCATACCCGTTTATGATTACACAAGCATTTCGCAGCCTAGTTTGATGTATTGAGACACAAACGACTTAGGCTCCTTTTGTTGATAGGAATACTGCATTGTCGTGGCGATTATTATTATTGTTGTGGCGTTTAGGATATTCTTGGCTCCGACTGCATTATATCTCCTGCCTTTTTGTGTGCATAGCCTGCACGAGCCTTCTTCCGCTGCCTGCCTTTTTGGGTTCCATTTCCGATTCGAGCATCTTGATAGCATCTAACATTTAAAGAAGATTCCTTGTTGGTGTTGAAGGACTTTAGTGCACTTTCTTTCATGCAGGAGTGCCTGACATTTATTGTTTAAAGTAACGTAAGCTGTAACTTCTCTTACCACCTTACTTTGCATACCATAACCAAGCACCTTCGGTTATAGGTAGTAATAGGCTGTTTTCACATGACATTAAGCCTAGAGTAGACGCACATTTATTGAGAGTTTAATAACCTATTATTGCATATAGAACTCTGGAGAGTATTTGTGTTCTTTGTTCACTGGGAATATAGTACAAAGGAAGTACAAAGGAAATCAAGCAACAACAGATCTAGTGACCCTTCTAGGCTGCTTGTCCTCCAAAACACTGAGGATCAAGTGTCCAAACAGTGGTTTAGAGTGGGTAAGGGAACATTGGAAAGGGAACTACTGCCCTGCCACTAACGTGGCAGAACTAGGAAGTTAGTAGGGGACATATGGGTTAGTAACTGAGGGGAGGATTAAGTTATTCATTTACAAACGAAGTCAGTCGCGGGTTTGATGCGAGATATTTGTCTAGCCGGAATTTAAATGAATCAACGGTGCTGCAGTCTATAACGTCTCGGGGAAGCCCATTCCACAAGTTGACAACTCGATTGAAGAAGAAATTCTTAGATTCGTGCGAGTTAAAATATTTACCAATAATTTTGCAACCGTTTCCCCGCGTGTAATTAGATTGGTCGATAGTGACGTACTTACTACAGTTCATATTGTCGATGCCTTTGATGATTTTGAACACTTGAATTAAGTCGCCTCTTAATCTGCGCTTGGTTAAAGGAAATAGATTTAATTCTCTAAGACGCTCTTCGTATGGTTTGTTCTTTAGGCTAGGTATCATTTTGGTAACTCTACGTTGAACTCGTTCTAGCTTGTTTATATCTTCTTGGTAATAAGGGCACCAGGATTGAACGCAGTATTCCAGAAGAGGGCGGACTAAGGAATTGTAAAGGGTTAGGATAACTTCTTTGGATTTATGCTTACAGGTAGTAGGGGTAGGCAGCCCCGCCCAGGGAAGTACTACCGCCAAGGTTTCGGGAGACTCAGGGAATAGCCTGAATTCCATTTTCTCTCCCAGGCCTTGGTAGCTGGATACATATCTTTCTGCCTCACACATCAGGGGTATCAGGAAAACCCTCTTTATATAACATACACATCCAACTTCATGACATTGCCCTACATCGCTATCCTCTATCCATAAAATACTACTCTTCCCACTACATACCATACATGTAACACCATACACTTACCTTAAATATGGCAGTACAATTGTTAAGAGCAAACCTGGTGGTCCTCGGATATCCACCCCCGGCAGGGTTGGGTTATTGACACAGGGCCCTCCCGGTCGTCATCATGCGACTGTGTCAAGAGCATTGCAACGTCCCAAAGCTGCTTGTCAGTACAGCTATTTCTTTAGTAACATAAGGGGACTTCACTCTAACATCAATTCTGTACACCAATTTCTTCAAGCAGAATCCCCTACTCTCCTTTTTTTGACAGAGACTCAAGTAACATCCACATCTGACACATCTAGATTTAATTTTCCAGGTTATCAACTGCTCCAAAATTTCAGACCTAAAGGTGGTGTATGTTGCTTCGCAAAATCTGAAATTGCCCTGGAGGAGGTTACTAGTTTCAATTGTCCCTATTTTGATTATTCTATATACAAATTAATTTCTGCTGGTAAATTTAAATACATATGTTGCATCTACCGTTCCCCAAATACTCCTCCAGAGCAAAGTCTTTTTGATTCTCTGTCCTCACAACTCAGTGTCCTCAACTTAAATGCTTCTTCTGAAATCACTGTGTTGGGTGATTTTAATGTCCATAATGTTGAATGGCTCACTCATTCAGCCAGGACTGATGATGCTGGTCTTGAATGTGAGCTATTTGCAGACTCATTTAATCTCATTCAACTAGTCAACCAACCCACCCGTGTACCAGATAATCCTAATCATAATTCCCACCTACTGGACTTATTTTTAACAACCAATTCAGAAAATTATGATGTTACAGTGAGGTCCCCACTTGGATCTTCTGATCACTGTCTGATACAGGCCACCTGTCTATCACCTACCACACCTTCCCACTCTGAACCTGTTTTGGTGACTAAATGGCATTACGATAGGGCAGACTGGGAGGGTCTTCAAGGTTTCTTTATTGATATTCCTGGACCTCTTTCTTTTCTAATGATGCACACTCCACCTTGAGCCACATACAAGATTTTGTAAAAATTGGAATGGAAACTTTTATTCCTCATCAAAAGTACAGTAAAAGATCTAATTCACCTAAATGGTTTGACCATAATTGTGCTAGAGTAACTGAACAAAAAGCAATAGCCTACAATGCATACACAAGATCAAAACACATGAAGCCTTTAATTACTTTAGAAACATCAGAAATCATGCCAAAACTGTATTAAACTAACTAAATCAAACTTTCTCCATAAGCAGGCAAATAAACTTCTAAATAATCCAAATGATAACAAAATATTTTGGTCTACTCTTAACTCATTCAAATCCAACTTCACTACTGCTTCATCCATTCCACCATTAAAATCTCCGACTGGCAATCTTGTAAGTGACCCACGAGGTAAAGCTAACCTTCTTGCAGATATTTTCTCCACCAACTCAACCTTAGATGACATAAATCAAGATGTCCCTGTACTTAATTTTAATTCACCTGAAATTCCCTCACTTAAGATCCACACCAGACATGTCAAAACTATTTTGCAGAATCTCTCAGTAGATAAGGCTCCTGGTCCAGATGAAATTCCTCCAATAGTACTTAAGAATTGCTCCTTGGTGCTCGCTCCTGTATTGGCAAAATTTTTCCGTCTGTGTACTCATACCTCATGCTTCCCAGTACCCTGGAAAGAAGCAAACATCCATCCAGTTCCTAAAAAAGGTGCCTCTTCAGATCCATCAAACTACAGACCAATAGCTATAACTTCCACTCTTGGCAAAGTTTTTGAAATTATATTAAATAATCACATAATTAAGCATCTGGAGAATAATAAATTAATCAGTGATAGGCAATATGGTTTTAGACGATGTCGATCAACTGCAGACATTCTTTGCCTTCTTACGCATCAAATCAACCAAGCTACAGACCAACATGGTGAAACACATACAATAGCACTGGATATATCAAAGGCATTTGATAGAGTCTGGCATCAATCCTTATTGTCGAAGATGTCACACTACGGCCTTGCATCATTAGTTCCACTAATTTCTTCTTATCTTCATAACAGAAAAATACGTGTAATGGTAGATGGCCTTTATTCTCAATTTCACTCAATAAATGCTGGTGTTCCCCAGGGATCAGTTCTGGCCCCAACTCTGTTCCTCATTCATATCAATGATCTCATATCTACCACTCATAATCCAATACATTCCTACGCAGATGACTCAACACTCCACAGTTCCTTCACATTTACCAATTCTTTCACCCAACCCGATCTTATAAATTCAAAAATAAACACTGCAATTTCTCTGAACCAGGACCTTTCTAGAATTAATGAATGGGGACAAGAGAATCTAGTTTCCTTTAATGCACAGAAAACCAAGTACATTCAATTTTCTAACCGACAGAATCTCACTGACTCCCATATATTTTTTAATGATGTAAATATTCCCACTTCCCCTAGTATTGACATTCTCGGTGTAACATTAACTACTAACTTGAGCTGGACACATTATGTTAGAAGCATTGCTAAGAATGCCTCTAAAAAACTGGGACTCCTGTACAGAGTTCGAGAATTCTTCACTGACGAGCAGTTGGCCGTAATATATAAAAGTCATGTGCGCTCTCAGATGGATTACTGTTCACCTCTGTGGGGTGGAAGTGGAGTGGTTGCATTGAGGCAGTTGGACAAAATTCAAAATAAAGCTATTAGATTAATCAATAACCCTGCAATCACACAGGACCTTCCTACATTAGCCATACGAAGAAACGTTGCATCCCTTGCATTATTCTACAGATATTTTCACAGCAATTGTTCCGAGGAACTTGCTTCAATTGTGCCGCCTCTCCACATCTTTCCCCGTAGAACTAGGGCAGCTGAGAGCGCCCATGAATTTACACTTTCTCCTCCACAATGCAGAACTTCTGCTTATCAGAATTCATTTATCCCCAGAGCTACTACTCTTTGGAATTCACTTCCCTCGAATTGCTTTCCACAAACTTACAATCAACAAATGTTTAAATCCAGTTGTTACAAACATTTTATGAATGGAGGATGCCTTTAGGCACATGGACCTTTTTGTTTTATCTGTGTTTTTCCTTCCTCCGTTCATTGTCTCTTAAAAAAAAAAAAAAAAAAAAAAAAATGACCTGCCTATAAAGCCAATTATTTTGTTTGCCTTCTTAACAACTTCTGAACATTGTTGACTCGGTTTTAGGTTACTCGATATTGTTACTCCCAGATCAGTTTCTCTGTTTACATTCTTAAGCTGAGTGCCATTCATCGAATAGTTTGCTTTCTCATTTAGGTATCCGACATGTAGTACTTTACATTTATCCGCATTGAAACTCATTTGCCAAATTTGGGCCCAACATGACAATTTATCTAGATTGTGTTGCATATCGTCAACTTGTTCTCTTGAGAGTACGCTATTTGCAATTTTTGTATCGTCAGCAAATTTTGATATTGTGCAGGTGAGACCCTCATCTATGTCGTTGATGTAAATTAGAAAGATAATTGGTCCTAGTACTGATCCCGGGGGTACCCCGCTACTTACATTGGTCCATTTATATGCCTTACCGTTTATGACTACCCTTTGCTTTCTGTTGCTGAGCCAATTTTCTATCCATTTCAACACACCGTCTTGTATTCCATGCGCTTTTAGTTTTAGCAGTAAACGTTTGTGGGGAACTTTGTCAAAAGCCTTTTGAAAATCAAGGTATATAATATCTACAGCTTTACTCTCATCGTAGAGGTTGAGGATATCGTGGAAGAAGTCTAAGAGGTTTGTTAAACAGGAACGTTTTTTACGAAAGCCGTGTTGAGTATCTTTAAGAATGTTATTTTCCTCTAAGTGATTTACGAGTCTGTCTCGTATGACCGTTTCTAGCATTTTACATACAACTGAGGTTAAGCTAATTGGACGATAGTTACTGGGTAGGGATTTGCTGCCTTTTTTTAATATCGGTGTTACGTTGGCTAGCTTCCACTGATCAGGCATAGTTCCAGACTGCAAGGATTTATTGAATAGTAATGTCAGTGGTATGGAGAGCTCATTCTTAGCTTCCTTTAGAACTCTAGGCGAGATTGTATCAGGTCCTGGCATTTTATTTACCTTGAGTTTATCTAAACAATTCAATACTTCTCTCTCTGTAACGGTGATATTGCTTAGAACATCTGAATTATCAATCTGAATCGGCGATGGTGTAGGGATATCACTGAGGTCTTCTGTTGTAAAAACTGATGCAAAGAAGGTATTGAGGGCATTACTCATTTGTACTTCGTCTTTGGTGTATTCTCCTTTTTCATCGACTAACGGTCCAACAGTTGAAGTAACTACTTTTTTCTTTCTGATATAACTATAGAATTCTTTCGGGTTTGTTTTACTTTGATTCGCAATATGTAACTTTAAGGTCTTTTTACTTTGCTTAATTAACTTTTTGGCTTTGCGTCGTAGCTCTACAAATTTCACCCGTTCTTCGTCATTTTGTGAGGATTTTAATCTATCATTAGCAAATTTTTTAGCAAGCAGGCAGTTTGAAATATCTTTATTCCACCATTTGGGCTTATTATTATGGCCTGGACGCCGTATTTTCGATGGTATGCAGTCTTGTACTGGTTTTAGGTAAGTGGTTTCGAATAACTTCCAAGATGTATTTATGTCGTTATTGTTAATTAAAAAGCTCCAGTCAGTTTCTTTAAACATAGCTCTAAGTTTATGGAAGTTTGCTTTCTTGAAATTAGGGACTTTTCGATGCTACTATTTGGTTCGTTACTAGTAAACTTTAAAGTGAAAGTTATCGTACGATGGTCGCTGTTACTGAATTCATCACCAACATTCAAATTCTCTATCAATTCTTCTTTTGTTGCAAGTACAATGTCAAGAACGTTATTACCACGAGTCGGCGTTTGAACAAATTGATAAAGCGAACTCTCTTGCAAGTTCGTATACAAGTCATGTCCGGAGTGTGAAGTAAGAGTATCGCCCCACTTGGTCACAGGTAAATTAAAGTCGCCAAAAATTACGGTATCTTGTGAGTTACTTACATCTGCAATTTGTTCGTAAATTTCTCGGTCAGTTTGCACTGATTGAGCTGGAGGTCTGTATATTAACGCAAGTATTATTTTTGTACCTTTATTATTCTTTATTAGCACAAAAGATGTGTCGACGTTCACAATTTAAGGTTTTGACATGAGGGTCGGGTTAAGACTTTCTTTGATATAAAATAAAACACCACCTCCATTTTTATTTATTCGGCTGTTCTCAAACATTACATAACCGGGAAGTGAATACTCTGCTAAAAAGTCTCTATCTTCTGTATTGAGCCAAGATTCTGTTATGCCAATCACATCATAATTTTCTGTAAACACTAGTTCCTCTAAATCTGAAAATTTATTGCGTATGCTACGAGCGTTTGCATAGAAAACCTTTAAAGTTGCGGTTTTAGAACTCGCAGAACGTTCTTTCATCGAATTTTTGGTTCTGGTCGGATCTACATTTACATTCATGGCTGTCCTCGGTCCTCGGTCGTTATCCCTGACGGTTTTGAATTTGGGTCGTGTTGGTGGAGCTTTATCCAAATTCGCGGTTCTTGACGGATTAGTATTTAATTCCTTTGTAGGTTGCCGTCCTCGGTCCTCCTTCCTGGTTGTCCTGTGCTGAGTCGATTTCTTCTCTGAAAATCATTCACCGCATCGTTGAGAAGACGCCCAAAACGTACTGCTCCCACCTGGTTCAGATGAACTCCATCGTCCGAAAACAAATAGTCATCGTAGTAGAAATTGTCCCAGGTGTCGACGAATCCCACGTTCTCCTTCCTTCAGAGGTTTGCTAGACAACGATTTGTGCTGGTGGCTATGTTGTAAAATCGGCTCTCTACACCGAGCCGGGGGACGATTCCTGAGACGATGATCCTTGATGACTTCTCCTTAAACGACTTGATCAGCTGCTGGTACTTTAAAAGCAAATCTTCCGACCGGGTTCGCTGTACATCGTTGGATCCAACGTGGATGACGTACATTGTATTAGCAGGGGCCAGCTTTGATACTTCGTCAACTGCTGCAACTACGTCATCCACACCACCACCAGGGACACAAAAACGCTTCCTGGTCTTAGGTGCCCTGGCGCAAAACTCTGTGAGCTGACCACGTATCATCGAGTCTCCCACGAGCCGGACTTCTTCTATTTCCTCTTCGTCATCTGAGTCTGCGAGTATCTGGAAACGGTATTGACACTCGGTAATCGGTATGTGTTTCCTGGTCTTGGGGCAAACGTTGTTCCTCACGACACGGAAGTTGTCTTGAGGGGGAAGAGAGTCACTATTTGTATCTTGAGTATCGGAAACATCAGCTGAAGTGGCTACTGTAGGCGTTGAATTGTTGGCAGTTGACGTTGGGGCGTTGGTGGCTGCTGGAGTTGCGGTGACAATTGAAGTTTGTGGTACTCCAACGTTGAGTGTTACAAACTCTTGGAGTGATTCCAGCTTCATGGTGAGGACGTTGATCTTGTCGTAGGCTTCATCTAATTTCACTGTAAAATTCTCTCGTTGCTGGCAGAGCCGGCAGACTTGAAGATCGATAGTAGCAAACATGGACTTACCAAACCTACCGGCGCAGTTCGCACAAGTGCGAGGCATGGTGACAGTCACTTTCTTCAGATCACTTCACTCACTTAAAAAAACAATTCACTCACTTTAAAACACTTCACTCACTTTAAAAACACTTCAACCGAAAACAAATATGCTGAAATACGCAGAAATAGGTTATCAGGGGTGATAGCCTAACCGAAAACAAAAATGTTGAGATATGCAGAATTAGGCTTCCAGGGGCGATAGCCTAACCAAGTGTTTTTTTTAAATTGAAATACGCAATAATAGGCTACCAGCGTTGAATAGCCTAACCGAAAATAATAAAATTGAAATTCGCAGAAATAGGCTACCAGGTGTGATAACCTAACCTTAAACAAATATATGTATAACAGAATTTCTAACTAAATATACAATTCACCAAATAGAGATTATATAAAAATAAAGTGTGACTGCACACAAGGGGTTAATATACTGTGTCAACAGATGGCCCTGGTGTCACTGTAGCCCAGTAAAGCAGTAGCCTACTCTTTTTAGATAAAAAAGTGTATCAGTCAAAGGTTATTTGCAAGCAACAACTAAAATTACAGATATATACTGTATAGCTACAGTAGGATACTAAATACAATATCTACAAGAGTTAATAATAAAACAGGCTGGCTATAGGCTAGGCTAGGTTTGGGTTAGGTCAAAAGTTTGGCAGGTTGGGTTAGGCTAGGTTAGTTTGTACAAATACCACCCTTAGCTTAAAGTAAAGCTAAAAAGTCTTATTAGCTTAAAGTCTTATTATACATCAGAGGTTGGATCTAGCGCTTTCCGTTGTAGCATTTATGCCATTACTAGTTCAATGAATAAGAGCCCTGATATATTTAAACCTCAGTCGTAACAATATATATATTTACTGTATATAATTTTAAATGATACTGACAACACTTGACTAATATTTATTGTTTTCTGTCCTAAGGTGAGTTGTGTTGCGGCCAGCATTTGACCAACACGTAGTGTTTCTGATAGTGATACTACATAATTGTGTACACTTATCTGATAATTCTTAGCTATACAGTATACTAGGCCCTCATACAATTTACTTATATGACATCGACTTCTGTTATGTTTTTTTTTTATACAAGTCTTATTGTTTTTTACAATTAATACATAAACTTGTGGAAAAGGTTCATAATATTTATGGAGACGAAACGTAAAGCAAACCAAGCTAATAATAAGATTGACCAATACAGAATGAGAATGAGGATATAAATTTAAATGTAAACTGGATGGTGCCAAGACTATATTTATGAGAACGGGAGAAAGTTAGTTATGTTAAATGGTCTGTGAAAATATTGATATATTAAAATGTTATGAAATTATTCTACTGGTGCCTAATATATGATGTGTACGCCTATCAATTATGTAACAGGTACATTTGGGCCACATTGAAAACACGCGTATTACATAATAGTCAAGTAACGTACATTTGAATTAAATAGTTCCCCGATAACATAGATTGGAGACTTTATGATTTTAATATGAATCACTATGCATTATATTGGTAGTCTCTATTTAATCCAGTCACACTCTAAGCCCTTCATCACGATGACGCCTGTTTTACCTTTTATTCTTGCTAAAATTAGACGATATTATGCATTTTAAAAAGGACCTATGTTATTCAGAGTTTATTGAGATCGTATTTACCCCGTTGACTCCTAGAGGTATATTGTAAGCTAAATATAATCATTTATTGGTAACCAGAATAAGTTGCAAATTACGTCATCGTACTGAAGGGGTTAAGAGCACTTACAAAGATACCCGTAAAATTAACCACTTTTGATAACCCTATATATACCGTTATTGATTTGTCTTATGCGCATGTAAAATTCAATAACGATAATGAGAAAGTCGATAAGTAGTATTGTTGATGGCTAAGTTTGTTTGGTACTATTAAAATGATAGTAATATAATTAACAATATTGCTGGCAGTCCTGTAAACATAATATACAACATTAGGGAACCCTTTTAACCGTATAAACATAACACTCATATCCTACGTTCGTAATTTCAACTTTGGTTTGCTGTCAATTAAATAAGGAAAATAGAATTTACACGCAAATGAACTAAACATTTATGTCATGTTGTTCCCCTTTATATTTGGATGTGTATCGGAAGTGGAAGATACAGTTAGTATGTGAAGTCTGAAGGTGAGACAAGAGTGATGGGCTTGGCGGTATATTGAGTTATTGCTTTATTAAAAGTGCTCTCTTGGCTTCGTATGATAAAAACACACAAACTATTATGTAAATTCCCTATATATTATGTTAGCTCTCGGCCATAGATATAGGCTAAACACAGGTTAGCGTGTGTGTTATCCCTGTGTTAATGAAGAGTCACGTGACTAGTGGCTGTTTGGGTCAGTAGACGACCCTACGGTGGGCAAAGTATATGTCAGGACAAGATTAACAAAATTAGTTTTTTTTTTTTTTTCATAATTGACAGTGTTATATGCATGTAATATAATTAAACAAAACCATTGCCATTTAACACACACACACACACACACACACACACTAATTTATTAAGTTTCTATGATAGAGTTAATGAAATAGTGCAAGAGAGAAAGGGCTGAGTGGATTGCACTTATTTAGATTTAAAAAAGGCCTGTAATCGTGTTCCACAACAACGGCTGTTATGGAAGCTGGAAATGAAAGGCGGAATTAGAGAATCGACATTTCTTAAGTGGATGAATGATTTTCTTGTTAGAAGAAAGATGAGAACAGTAGTCAGAAGACCATTTTCAAGTTGGAAAGAGGTTACGAGTGGGGTACCGCAGGGCGCTGTTTTAGCACCGATGATATTCCTGCTATATATTAATGATATGTCAAGTAATGTCAGCTCGGAAAATTATGTTAACCTGTTTGCTGATGATGCAAAGTTACCGAGACAAATAAGAGATCAAGATTCTTGCATGGCTCTGCAGCAGGATGTCACAAGTCTTTTCGAGTGGAGTAAAACTTGGCAAATGGATTTTAATGCGGAGAAGTGCCATGTCATGGAGATGGGTGAAAGTCAAAGAAGGCCGCATAGAAGATATAAAATGGGTGAAGAAGAGCTTAAACCTTCAAGGAAAGAAAAAGATTTGGGGGTAATAATAAATCCCAGACTATCACCTGAAGATCACATAAACGAGAAAGTGAGAAACGGTTATGGACTGCTAGCCAATGTTAGGGTTGTTTTTTCATACGTAGATTTAGATATGATTACAAAACTTATAGTTACCTTTATAAGACCCACATTAGAATATGCAACAGTTGTATGGAGTCTGCATCTGAAAAAGCACATAGATAAACTGGAAAAATATCAGAGGGCAGCAACAAGATTAGTTCCAGAATTGAGAGGGTGCAACTATGAAGAACGACTGGAAAAAGATAGACCTTACTACATTGCAAGATAGAAGAGAACGCGGAGATAATGATCACGATGTACAAATGTGTTAACAAGATTGACTGGATTGACAGGGAAGACTTCATCATACATTCAAAAGGAAGAACGAGAGGCCATACATTCAAACTGGTGGTCAAGCCTTGCAAGAAGGATGCGAGAAAATTTACCTTTCCTTGTAGAAGTATAGGACAGTGGAATTCACTCCCAGAAAAGGTAGTGTGTGCCAAAAGTAAAAACCAATTCAAAGTCAAATATGATAATATGAGTTTGGAAGACGGGACACCACGAGCTTAGGCTCACTCCTGTAAAATTACAATTAGGTAAATACACACAATGCCTCACTTACACTGAGAGTAATCCAGCCCACTCTCACAAACACCTCCTCCTCCTCCTATCTACCTCACTACACTAAACATGCACACCACACTTCCTTCTTGCACACAAACAAAACCATATATATATATATATATATATATATATATAATGATGATAGCACAGCCTCGGTGTCCCCAGGGGGGGAGGGGGACCATAAATGCCCCCTCACCCGCCCAACCTTCCCATGACGACCCTTCTAAATGCTCCTGACCACGGCCTGTCACCCTTACTGTCAACTTTTGCAACATTCGCGGCCTTTCATCTAATTTTCCCTCTCTTGAACACCAATTCTCCTCCTACAAACCTGATCTTTCTTTTTCTCACTGAAACTCAGGTGACTGAAGCAACCTCCAGCAGCCCCTTCTCTGTATCCTCCTACTGTCTCTATCCTAGTTTCAGAGCAAAAGGCGGATGTTGTGAATACGTGCACAACAAACTCACTTGCTCTTGTGTTCCCGATATCGACTCCTCTAAACTCTCAACTTTATGGCTCAAACTATCCTATCATTCTCATACTAAATAGTTCTGTGCTTTCTATCTTTCCCCTAACTCTACCGACTTTCCCAAATTCTTTGACAATCTAAACTCTAAAGTGGAACACATTTTATCCATTTCTCCTTTCTCAGAAATCTCCATCTTAGTAGATTCCAACTTTCACCACCGCCAATGGCTCTCCTCTCTTACTACTGACCAACCTGGTGAACAAGCCTACATCTTTTCTATCCTTAATGACCTAGAGCAGATGGTTCAGCAACTCATCCGTATTCCGGATCGATCGCTTTGGAGATCGGCCCAACATTCTCGACTTATTTCTAACTTCTAACCCTTCTTCTAATACTGTCAATCTTTTCTCTCCTTTGAGCTCCTCCGACCATAAACTTATCTCAGTTACGTGTCCTATCTAGCAAAATTAGCATCAAGGTTTAGCAATGTGTGTATTATGGGGGATTTTAATTTTCCGAATATTGATTGGCAGCATCAAATCGGCGACTCAGATTCAAAAGAGTTTATTAAGGCGGTACAGGATAGTTTTTTATTTCAATTCATAGACTCGCCTACTAGAGGTAATATTATCCTCGATTTAGTTCTCAGTAATAATGAACAAATTATAAATAATGTAGAGATAGGAGACCAACTAGGAAATAGTGATCATAAATCAATATATTTTAACATACAATGGACAGGAAAGGCTAAAGAGAATACGACACTTATCCCAGATTTCAGAAAAGCCAATTATGGTGGATTAAGAAGAGCCTTAAGAGTCGAACCTATGATTAAACTATTAAGTGGACCCAGGTGCGCTAATGAACATACTCTCTCTCAGATACCTGCCTTAACTCAGGATAATTTGACAGATGCATATAATCATTAAATTTCTTTACTCCACAATGCGCAAAATAAATATATCCCCAAAAGAAAATTTAGATCAACACAGAACCAACCCAAATAGATGAATAATAGACTATTAGACCTTCTAGGAAAAAAGAGAGGAATATATCGAAAAATTAAGAAAGGCGAAATTCACCTACTTGCTTACTATCACAATCTATCAAGAGAGGTTAAAAAAGGTA
Organism: Paralithodes platypus; assembly: GCA_032716605.1. Classification (NCBI taxonomy): domain Eukaryota; kingdom Metazoa; phylum Arthropoda; class Malacostraca; order Decapoda; family Lithodidae; genus Paralithodes; species Paralithodes platypus. The sequence goes on from CM064529.1 coordinate 44,361,075, forward strand.
TAAGGACAGACAAAAGAAATTATGAAATCAGGATAGCCAATGACTCAAAAAATAACCCTAAGGCTTTTTACCAGCTATATAAATCTAAAGTTAGAGATAAAATAGGCCCCCTTAAACTTCGATAGGCGAAATGACAGAAAATGATTTAGAAATGTGCAGTACATTAAATAGTCAGTTTCTATCCGTTTTCACTAATGAAAATTTGGCACAGATTCCAGAAGTCCGTAAGGTATATAGCGATAGTATAGAAAATAGGTTAAGTACGGTTACTATAAGGAGAAATGATGTGCTTAAGGAAATTGACAGACTGAAACCTCAGAAATCGCCTGGCCCCGATGAGGTATATGCCAGAGTATTAAAAGAATGCAGAGATGAATTAAGTTACCCATTAACATTTCTGTTTAACAATTCATTAGAAACAGGTATAGTTCCAGAAGTTTGTAAGCTTGCAAATGTAGTTCCGATTTTCAAAAAAGGTGATAAATCAATAGCAACCAATTACCGTCCCATTAGTCTCACTTCAATCATAGGATAGCTACTAGAGTCAATTATTGCTAGGAAAATGAGAAACCACTTAGAAACATTTAACTTAGTCAATTCTACTCAGCATGGATTCACTCATGGACGTTCTTGCCTTACTAATTTGCTTAGTTTTTTCTCAGAGGTATATGAAGCAGTAGATAATGACAAGTCATATGATATTATATATTTAGATTTCAGTAAAGCTTTCGACAGAGTCCCTCATGAAAGATTGATGAGAAAGGTTGAGGCACATGGAATAGGTGGGGCGTTGTTAGGATGGATTAGGTCATGGTTAATTGGTAGGAAGCAGAGAGTCAACATAAATGGTACTAAGTCAGAATGGTGATCAGTCAAGAGTGGTGTCCCCCAGTGATCTGTATTAGGTCCTCTGTTGTTTATTATAATACATAAATGACCTTGATTTAGGTATAACTAGTAGGATAAGTAAATTTGCAGACGACACCAAAATGGGGAGAAAATTGATTCAGTTAGAGATATAGAGTGTCTGCAAAGGGATCTAGATACCTTATACGAATGGTCAGTAAAATGGCAGATGAAGTTTAACATTGACAAAGGCAAGGTAAATAAGGAAGATGCATACAAATTTTAAATATAAACTAGCTAATATGGAATTAGAAAACTCAGACTGTGAGAAAGATCTAGATGTGTTTGTTAGCAATGATTTGAAGCCTAGAAAACAATATATATGCGTTCGTAACAAGGCAAAAAGGATTCTCGGGTTTATATCTAGGAGTGTTAGTAACAGAACTGCTGATGTTATCTTAAAACTTTACTTGTCATTAGTGAGACCCCATATGGATTATGCTGTTCAATTTTGGTCTCCTTATTACAGAATGGACATAGATTCATTGGAGAGAGTACAACGTAGAATGACAAAAATTATCCATAATATTAGAAATCTTCCGTATGAAGAAAGGTTGAAGAAATTAGGCTTACATTCGTTAGAGAGACGCAGAGTTAGAGGTGACATGATAGAGGTATTCAAGTGGGTTAGTGGAATTAATAAAGGAGACATGAAAAATTTACTAAAGCTCAGTGATAGCGAAATAACTCGTACAAATGGTTTCAAATTAGATAAATTTCGTTTCAGAAAAGATATAGGCAAATATTGGTTTGGTAACAGAGTTGTTGATGGGTGGAATAGGCTATCAAGTGATATAGTGGGATCAAGAACGATAGGGAGCTTTAAGATAAAATTAGATAGGCATATGGACGAGATGGGTTGGGTGTGAGGGGGATCTACCAGGTGTGGGCCAATCGGCGCTCAGCAGACCCCCGTAATCTTGTGTTAATCTCTGACCGTTTTGGTGGGGTCAATACTCAAGGTATTAGTGAGATGGGTCTATAATTGGGCCTTGTAATAGGGGTTGGGTGTGACAGGGATCTGCCTTGTATGGGCCGATCAGCTTTTTGCAGACTCCCATTTTCTTATGTTCTTATGTTCTTATCTCTCCAGTACGGCCACCCGATCCTCCCAGCCGGCGGCGCTTGTGGCAATATGGCGCTGCCGACTGTGAGGCTCTCCGGCAGAACTTCTTTGATTTCCCATGGAGTTATTTTTGCTTCCAGGGATGGGGATGATCCCCCTCGGAGAATGCTGAACGCATTATCGAGGTAATCCTATAGGGCATGGAGGCATACATTCCATTTTCTTTCTCTCAGACTAATGTAAACAAATCTTGGTTTACTCGTGCTTGTTCTACTGCTGTCCGCAATAAGGAGGAAGCATTCAACCGGTACCGATGCCTCAAAAATCAAGAATCTCATTCTTCCTTTGTTTCTGCTCGGAATCAAGCCAAATTTGTTCTTTGACTTGCCAAACACTTTTTCATCAATAATAAATGCACTGAACTATCCAACTCTAGCTCTTCCCAAGCTGTCTGGCATCTAGCCAAAAACCTCTCCAACAATTTTTCTTCCTCGTCTTTCCCTCCCATTTTTCCACTCTGTCGGCAATACTGTCACTTCTTCCTCTGACAAAGCTGAACTCTTCGCCCAAACTTTCGCTGAAAACTCCACCTTGGATGAATTCGGTTCTATACCTCCCTCTCAACCACCCTCTCTCCTACTTAGACCCAATATCCTAATCCCTTCTGAAGATGTACTTTCTACCCTCTCTGGGCTAAATACTAAGAAGGCGTACGTTCTGTATGGTGTTCCTCCTGTTATACTTAAAAGATGTGTTTCCGTCCTGACTCCCTGCCTCCTGCCTAGGCAAACTCTTTCGTCTCTGTCTCTCCTCTAATGTCTTCCCTTCTTGCTGGAAGTTTGCTCTCATTCAACCTGTCCCAAAGAAGGGTGACCACTCTTAACTCTCCAACGATCGTCTAATTGCTCTCATCTCTTGTATCTCCTAAAGTTTTTGAAACTATTCTTATTTCCAAATATCTTAAGCATTTCTCTTCTCATAATCTACTCTAAGATCACCAGTATGGCTTGCTTAAGGGTCGTTCTACTGGTGATTTTCTTTCATATCTTATAAAATCGAATTAAATAGACATAGACATATCGAAGACCTTCGATAGAGTCTGGCACAAATCTCTAATTTCTAAACTCCTTCAGTTTCTATCCTTCCATCTGCGCTTTTGTCTCTAATTTCCTTTCCTGCCATTCCATAGCTGCGGTTGTCGACGGCCATCGCTCACTTCCTCATCCTATCAACTCTGGTGTTCCTCAGGGTTCTGTCATATCTCCCATTCCCTTTAAAATTTTCATAAATGATCTTCTCAACTGTACCTCCAGTCCTATCCATTCATATTAAGACGACTCTACTTTATACTATTCAATTAGTTTTCCAGAACGCCCCAGCAAGCAATCACTCAAAAACAAATGTAATGGAGCCATACAACACTTATCTTCTGATTTAGCTACTATTTCCAATTGGGACAGAGAAAACCATGTTTCCTTTAATGCCTCCAAAACCCAATTTCGCCATCTATCTACCTGTCGTGAACTCCCAGAAGACGATCCCTTATACTTCAACAATACAGAAATCAACCCTTAATTTTCTTTAAGTATTTTCGGTGTCTCTTTCTCTTTTGCTCTCTCTTGGAAGGACTATAATAACAGTCTTGCTAAGGCGGCCTCCCTGAAGTTGGGTGTGCTCAACCGCCTCAAGGGGTTCTTTACCCTTATTTAGCGGGTGGTAAGCCCAAAACCCCCCGCTAGACGAGGGTTAAGAAATAAACCATATGAAGAAAGACTTAAACGATTGAACCTGTTCCCATTAAAAAAGAGGAGGTTGAGGGCTCAGCTTATTGAGTGCTTTAACCCTGAACAGCTTCTTGCTCTGTACAGTGGCACAGTGCGTCTCTGTATTGAGCATTGTTCACATGTGTGGAAGGATCCTCCCACACAACACTTCTAGACAAAATAGAAAGGAAAGCCTTCAGTATCATTAACTCCTGTCCACTCACCGACTCTCTGCAATCTGTCTCTTTTCACCGCAATGTTGCATATCTCTCGCTATTCTATTGCTACTACAATCGTCAGTGTTCCTCAGAACTCTTCCAGTGTGTACCACATCCTCTAAAATAATAGGGTACGTAGAACCCGTCTTGCAACATAATCCCACCCATACTCTGTGCAATTCTCTTTCGTCTCCCTCATCCATATAGAAAACAAATATTTCTCTCAAACACACTCTTACTCTAACTTGCGACGATCCCTTGCTGTTTGTCTATTTTGTTTTCTCGTTCATATATACTGTATATATATATACTGTATATATTATATATATATATATATATATATACTGTATATCATCCGTCTTTCAATCTAACTGTTAGGTATTTTGGTTTACTTCGATGTCATTCATTCCCGGGTCATGTTCATTATTTTATTACATTGTCACCATTCTCGGCCAGGGGGTGTAAATTACTCTCCCACAGACCACAGTTCTGTGAGTTAGTTCTGTAGCCTTTACCCTCTTAAATCTGCCTCCTGGTGACTCATGGACATATTATCTCTCTCTCTCTGTCTCTCTCACACACACACACAGTTAACAACCCTATCCTCGCGATGACTGTAGTGGTCGAAAGTAATACATTGAAGACTGAGAGCGAGGCGTGGTGTCATTGTAAACATTGAACCGAATAACAGAAACGGTGACTCGGACGAAAACAATTGGACATATTGCGAACGATGTAATAGTCAGAACATAGAGAGAACCACAGGAATTCACTACAAACGGATGATTAAAAAATCTAAATAATGCATTAAAACGATATTATATATATATACCGGGTATATATATATATATATATATATATATATATAGTAAATATCACTTTGCCGAGTTGGGGGGGGGGGGAACTGTACAATAGTCATGGTTGAAGTCTAAACAAACTCACCACGTGTTCGAATGAATTTGTAGATATTTTGGTAGGGGCAGTTCCTCCTAATACATCGCCAGGAAAAAGTCGACACCTAATGGGGCGAACGTATTTAGATATAAAAACAAATTTGACTAAATATTAGTGAGAAGGGGGTCCAGATAAATCAGAAACCTCCTCTTAACCTAGATACAAAGTGAGATATCCAAAACAGAATGAGGAAGAAAATGAGGGTGAAAATTAAATAGGGTATAAATGTGACCAGTAAATTGTAATCAGAAGAGAGAGAGAGAAAGAAAGAGATAGAGAGGGAGAGAGAGAGAGAGAGGCGACATGGAGGCACCCAAGGCAGAAGGAGTGTCAGATAATTGAATTACCTTGATGTGTGTATGTGTGTGTGTGTGTGTGTGAGAGAGATAAATAGATAGATAGATAGATAGATAGAGCAAGAGAGAGAGAGAGAAAGAGAGTGAGAGTGAGATAAAAACAATACATAGGACACAAGAATATAGCCGAGAAGCATATTTTGATTAACATACCATTAAGAGAAGAATGCGACTTGGAAACATTGCATAAACTAGGAACCTAAAAATGTCCAAACGGTTTGAATAAAGGAGGAAGGAAGGGGAAAATCTACATTGAACACATCTGAGAATAGTTGAGAGAGAGAGAGAGTGTGTGAGAGTGGTATTTTCTGGTTTTGTTTTTTTATCTATATTCCAACTACTCCTTCTGGGGAATAGGCAGAGAGCCTGAACAACCATCAACGGTGAAGCCCATGAGGTCTCGTTCCAGTCTAGGGAGTGAGACATGTGAAGCACTTTGAGCTGCAATCAACCCCCGCCATCTTGCCTTCGCAAGATGCCCAGGGCCCGGTTGCATTTCCACGTCTCAAAACAGCCCTATCTCTGAAGCTGCTTCACCTTTGCGCTTCACTCTCTCACCCCCTAGACTCGGACCGGCACACACAGAACGCCTCCTATTGACCAATTAACCCTTTCACGTTTTTATGATGCAGAGGTTGCCTGATTAGCAATAATAAAGAGAGTTCTCTCACTCTTATACTTACCTCTCCAAAATTAGTTTTCTGCCCACAGGTAACTCAAAGATAACTACAGAGGTTGAAGTAACTAAACTAAAGGTTCTAAATACCCCTGATGTTAACAAAGGCTTTAACCCTTAATTAGCGGCGAGCAACATAAGTCGAGTTAAAAAAAGCTGGACTATGTGGCGGCGCTCGACATAGGTCGAGTGGCAATTTCAGCACGTAATGTGGCTGAGAGAGAGAGACAAGTGGTGGCAGGAGACTAGCGAGCGTATGACTGCTCCAGACCACCGCGGCGAACCTACTGACACAAATCTCAGCTCCCTCCTCCCTCTCTCACTCGCTACATACTCAATTATGTACCGAAAGTACCGAATTACCTGCTTTTTGCACTCGCGTTGCACGGTTATTGCAAGAAAACTATCCATCATACAAGGATCGTTATGGTGTCATTCGAAAGCTCTGTTTATGCCCTTTCAGGGATAGGTACTTGTTTTACGTTCTGGGTCTTATTTAGGCATGAAAATGATCACGTAAAAAGCCCTATTTTGGCTAAAAACACCCCGCTGTGCGGTACATATAAATAAACCGCATAGGCCGCTCGTAAGGTGTTAAAGTATCCCTAATAGGCTCAAAATTGCGTCAAGAACGAGAGAGGGTTAACTACACTAGACACTGCTCCCCTGTAGCATATTTGAATATGTGAATATTCATCTGTCTATCTATCTATTGTCTGATACCGTGATCCCCGAAGGGTTGGCCACGAACGAACCGCCCCCATGCACCTCTGTCCCTAGTCAGTCGACGCTCCTTCTCCCAACCAGCACTGCCTCCATCCATATACCTCTTCACTCCATCTTTCCTTGTATATTCATACAATGCTATTTAATTAGGTAAATATGAGAGAACTTTTATGGTATTTCGGTGAGCTTTTTGGTAATGCACTGATACTAGGTACAACACAAATTCCGTCCCAATAATATCTTCCCATTGATACATCGGGCTTCGAACCCGGGACCATTGGATTACCAGTCCAGTGGCATGACCACTGCACCACACCTCCCATATATATAGTATATAATTATAGTATATATATATATCTATCTATCTATCTATTGCCTGACACCGTCATCCTCGAAGGGGTGGCCACGAACAAACCGACCCATGTACCTCTGTCCCCAGTCAGTCAACGCCCCTCCTCCCAACCAGCACCGCCTTCATTCATATACTTCCTCAGTCAATCGTTCCACCTCTCCTTTGGTGCACCTCTCCCTCTCTGTCCTTCCACCTCGCTCTCGTACATCCTCTTAGTCATTCTCTCGCTTTCCATACGTTCGATGTGGCCGAGTTACCTCAAGTTGTTCCTTTTCACACTTTCCAGCACATCTACCTCCACACCACACCTCTTTCTTACTTCCTCATTTGTCTGTCTATCCCTCCATGTAACTCCGCACGCACTTCTCAAGTAACTCATTTACACCGCTCTCACTCTTGGTCTGAGTCTCTTCCCGAACGTCCATGCTTCGCTACCGTAAGTTAGTGTCGGGATTACCACACTGTCATGCAAGGACGTCTTCACTTCCATACTGACCACCCAATTTCTTGTTACTGCTTTCAACATTCCTACAACCCTCTTCCTCTGTTGCACCCTCTCCCGCACTTCTTCATCTTTACTCAACACACTGCCCAGATACTTAAGGGGAGATATTTAGTTTGCTACCTAGGCCTTCATCAAGCTTAACAAAAATACCTCTAAGACCCCCTTTCAATATATATTTTTAAATTTTTCGGTAGAAAAATGTCCCGGCTGAAGGCCGGTTCCTCTTAATTACAGGCTCGCTATCGCTTGCCGGGAAAAATTGACACCTAAATAGCACGAAAGGTCTTAAAATTTACAGAAATGGGGCCAAAGTTCTTAAAATCACACCAAACTAATGGGGCAAACATCTTAAAATCTCAAAAGCAACGGGGCTAAACATGAGGGAGAAAGGGGTAAAGAAAAATATCCCTCAAGTGGAAATCTTCCCTTAAATGAGCTGACGATCTCCATAGCCTGACCGTTCAACTTCACCTCACAGTCTGTGACTTTACCCCTTTCGAAGACCATAACCTTGCTCTTCCCCGCATTTACCTTCAAATTCCGTTTTTATCACACTGTTCCAAACTCATTTACCAGACCCTGCAACTCCCATTCATTGTCACTAATCAGAACTGTATTGTCCGCAGACAGCAGTATAGGCAGCTACCACTCATTTCCCTCCCTTTTCAGAGATACACCAACATCCACTGCTCTTCCTAGTATTTCTTTCATGACTCCATCCATATATACAATAAACAACCACGGGAACATCACACACCCCTGTTTCAACCCAACATTCAGGTCAAAGAACTCGCTCTGCTCATTCTCCACATGTACTGCCGCCTTTGCACCCTTATACATGCTCTTCACTGCTTTCAGCAACTTGCCATCTACTCCTTGTATTCTAAGTAATTTCCACATGTCATCTCTATCCACTCTGTCATAGGCCTTCTCCAAGTCCAAAAAGGCAACATACACCTTGTGTTGCTTCTCCAGATATTTCTCCACAACACAATTCAGGGTAAACATTTGATCTACACATCCTCTTCCCTTCCTAAAAACCTCCCTGCTTGTCGCCTATCCATTTCTACATTCTCACTCTCACTCTCTCAATCACTACCCTACTGTACACCTTCCCTACTACGCTTAAAAGACATATACCTCGGTGGTTACCACACAATCCTCTTTCCCCTTTGCCCTTAGATAATGGGACTATTATGCCAGTCTTCCAGTCATCGGGTGCATTCCCCTTCTCACATGCTAGTCTTCACATTTTCCATACCCATTCCATCACTATCTCACCACCATACCTCAACATTTCCCCACACACTCCATCTGTTCCTGGTGCTTTCCACAACTTCTCTCTTTTCATGGCTTCCCACACTTCTGACCTCCTGATCCCCACCTCCTCCTCCACTACTTCTCCTCTTCTCCCTCCCATACCATATCCAACTATGTTTGCTGGTTCTTCATTCCTTACATTTAGTAACTCGTTGAAGTACTTCCTCCATCTTTCGACTCTCTCTTGCTTCTCAGCTAGGATTCTCCCATTCTTATCTTTCACACCCTTACTGTTTCCCTTGCTACCTTTCCTAATTGCTCCACTTCTTTCCAGTACATTTTTTTACACTCCCTCCATTTTACACTCAGATTCCTTCCAAATTCCTCATCTACTCTTCTCTTACTTTCCTTCACTACCCTCATCACCACTCTTTTTCTCTCCACGTACCTCGATCGTTCCTGCCTCTCCAAATCTTCATTCCCTCTACTACCCAACCACTCTCTATACGCTGTCTTCTTGTCTTCCACAGCTACTTTTACCTCTTCTGTCCACCATGCTGTACCTTTCACTCCCCTCCCTTTTCTCCAATATATATATATATATATATATATATATATATATATATATATATATATATATATATATATACAGTATATATATATATATATATATATATATATATATATATATAAGAACATAAGAACATAAGAAAATGGGAGTCTGCAGAAAGCCGATTGGCCTAAGCAAGGCAGATCCCTGTCCCACACAACCCCAAATCAATTACAAAGCCCAATTATAGGCTCAACACTCTAATACCCTGAGGATCATCTTACCAAAACGGTTAGAGATTAACGCAGGATTATGGGGGTCTGCAGAGCGCTGATTGGCCCAACCCAGCTGATCCCCCTTCACACCCAACCCTTCTCGTCCATATGCTTATCCAATTTTATCTTAAAGCTCCCTACAGTTTTAGATCCCACTATAGCACTTGGTAGTCCATTCCACCCATCTACAACTCTGTTACCAAACCAATATTTGCCTATATCTTTTCTGAAACGAAATTTATCTAATTTGAAACCATTGGTACGAGTTCTTTCGCTATCACTGAGCTTTAGTACATTTGTCATGTCCCCTTTGTTAATCCCACTTACCCACTTGAACACTTCTATCATATCCCCTCTAACTCTGCGTCTCTCTAACGAATGTAAACCTAATTTCTTCAACCTTTCTTCATACGGAAGATTTCTAATATTATGGATCATTTTTGTCATTCTACGCTGTACTCTCTCCAATGAATCTATGTCCATTCTGTAATAAGGACACCAAAATTGGACAGCATAATCCATATGGGGTCTCACTAATGACAAGTAAAGTTTTAAGATAACATCAGCAGTTCTGTTACTCACACTCCTAGAGATGAACCCGAGAATCCTGTTTGCCTTATTACGAACGCCTATACACTGTTTTCTAGGCTTCAAATCATTGCTAACAAACACACCTAGATCTTTCTCGCAGTCTGAATTTTCTAATTCTAAATTAGCTAGTTTATATTTAACATTTGTTTGCATCTTCCCTATCTTTAATACCTTGCATTTGTCAATGTTAAACTTCATCTGCCAATTTACTGACCATTCATGTAAGGTATCTAGATCCCTTTGGAGGCACTCTATATCGCTATCTGAATCAATTGATCTCCACATTTTAGTATCGTCTGCGAATTTACTTATCCTACTAGTTATACCTAAATCTAGGTCATTTATGTATATAAGAAACAACAGGGGACCTAATACCGATCCCTGGGGGACACCACTTTTGACTGCTCCCCACTCTGACTTGGTACCATTTATGCTGACTCTCTGTTTCCTACCAATTAGCCATGACCTAATCCATCCCAACAACACCCCACCTATTCCATGTGCCTCAACCTTTCTCATCAATCTCTCATGAGGAACTCTGTCGAAAGCTTTACTGAAATCTAAATATATAATATCGTATGCCTTGTCATTATCTACTGCTTCATATACCTCTGAGAAAAAACTAAGCAAATTAGTAAGGCAAGAACGTCCCTGAGTGAATCCATGCTGAGAAGAATTGATTAAGTTAAATGTTTCTAAGTGGTTTCTCATTTTTCTAGCAATAATTGACTCTAGTAGCTTTCCTATGATTGAAGTGAGACTAATGGGACGGTAATTGGATGCTATTGATTTATCACCTTTTTTGAAAATCGGAACTACATTTGCAAGTTTCCAAGCTTCTGGAACTATACCTGTTTCTAATGAATTGTTAAAAAGAAATGTTAATGGGTAACTTAACTCATCTCTGCATTCTTTTAATACTCTGGCATATACCTCATCGGGGCCAGGCGATTTCTGAGGTTTCAGTCTGTCAATTTCCTTAAGCACATCATTTCTCCTTATAGTAACCGTACTTAACCTATTTTCTATACTATCGCTATATACCTTACGGACTTCTGGAATCTGTGCCAAATTTTCATTAGTGAAAACGGATAGAAACTGACTATTTAATGTACTGCACATTTCTAAATCATTTTCTGTCATTTCTCCTATCGAAGTTTTAAGGGGGCCTATTTTATCTCTAACTTTAGATCTATATAGCTGGTAAAAAGCCTTAGGGTTATTTTTTGAGTCATTGGCTATCCTGATTTCATAATTTCTTTTGTCTGTCCTTATACATTTTTTAACCTCTCTTGATAGATTCTGATAGTAAGCAAGTAGGTGAATTTCGCCTTTCTTAATTTTTCGATATATTCCTCTCTTTTTTCCTAGAAGGTCTAATAGTCTATTATTCATCGATTTGGGTTGGTTCTGTGTTGATCTAAATTTTCTTTTGGGGATATATTTATTTTGCGCATTGTGGAGTGAAGAAATAAAATTATTATATGTAGCTGTCAAATTATCCTGAGTTAAGACAGGTATCTGAGAGAGAGTATGTTCATTAGCGCACCTGGGTCCACTTAATAGTTTAACCATAGGATCGACTCTTAAGGCTCGTCTTAATCCACCATAATTGGCTTTTCTGAAATCTGGGATAAGTGTTGTATTCTCTTTAGCCTTTCATGTCCATTGTATGTTAAAATAAATTGATTTATGATCACTATTTCCTAGTTGGTCTCCTATCTCTACATTATTTATCATTTGTTCATTATTACTGAGAACTAAATCGAGGATATTATTACATATATATTATATTATACATTATACATATATATGTATATACATATATAGATAGATAGATAGATAGATAGATAGATAGATAGATAGATAGAAAGATAGAGAGAGAGAGGGAGAGTGGATGTGTGAGTGGGAGTGCAAATGAGAGTGCATGAGAGACAGAATGAGGGGTGCGAAACTGGAAAGTGGGTGATAATCGTTCTAAATTAACAGACAGGCAAACCTTGTCAGCTAGGAAGTGGGAAATTGCACAAGAGGGAGAGAGAGAGAGAGAGAGAGAGAGAGAGAGAGAGAGAGAGTGAGAGAGAGAGAGAGAGCGAGAGAGAGAGAGAGAGCGGGAGAGAGAGAGAGAGAGAGAGAGAGAGAGAGAGAGAGAGAGAGAGAGAGAGAGAGAGAGAGGGGGGAGGGGGGGGGGGGGGAGAGAGAGAGAGAGGAGCAATGAATGTCCAGAAGGAAAGATAAGAAAGAAATGTCGTACAAAACTAAATAATCTATACTACTAGAGGAGAGAGACTTAGTCCCCTTGGGACGAGAATGGTGACAATATAATAAATTAATGAAAGTGACACGGGACTGAATTACAACATGTTTAAAATAATATATGGTAGAATTAGCTAGAGAGATAGATAGCTAGATAGATGAATATATAGATAGATGGATGAATTGTTACACACACGCACACACACACACACACATATATATAAATATATATATATATATATATATATATATATATATATATATATATATATACAGTATATATGTATATATATATATATACTGTATAGCCGTATGGATGGGACTTGTCAGCCTTGGCTGGAAACCCATCCAGGGGAGACAACCTTTTAAAAATATGGGTGGATGGGACTTGTCAGCATTGGGCACGGATTAAACCTTATACAAATCTTAACAGCCCACCTCAGGGCTAAGCAGGTTGGTGGAGGGACTAGCCATACACCACTGATGAAAAAAATAGTGCTAAAAGGTATCATAGAGGGCATCGGACTCGGACGGACCCTTATTTGAGTGGTCATAACTGTAAGTCCAAGAAAATACTGGTACGGGTTGTCCTTCTCACGTGGAACAGGTCTGCTTGGGCGTGTATGCCAACCCTCATACTTTGCTGTATCTCTCACTCTCTCTCTATATACATATATATATATATATATCTATGAGATGACGGGGCGGAACGTATGCCAGAACCAACGGAACATCGACTGGCCAGTATAACTACACAGGCCACATATAAGCACCAGAGAAGACAGCGAGGACATCTACCTGAGTCCTCCCTCCAATCACACCTGCATCTACCTAAGTTAGTCATGCCCAGCAGTTCGCTCTCATACCAGCAGCCCAGAAAGAGAATGGAGTGCTCTCTCAGCCAGTCACAAGCCGTGTTCCTCAGCCAACCACAACCGCCCTGGAACAGCCAATTAGAACCATCCTTCTACGTAGCCTCCACCAGGAGTGACACCCCATGTATTGTTCAACCAGATATGGAGTATACAGAACACTTCCTTCTGCAATCTACTCACCAGCACCCAGAATATTACAGGGGCAAATGGACCTGAACAGTGCCTGACAAACCTATGTTCCCGATGATACAAGCAAAATCATCTAGATGTATGTAATAAGATAGTTAGAAGACCTGCAACACAATTGCTACACTACAGGTTATGTAAGTTTTATATTTTTCACAGCAACCCAGGACCTCCCAGTTGTCCCAATGAATATTGTAATAATACCTTGGAACCAGGCCCATGTTGTAATACCTGAATTCCAAGGCTAGAATGTATAATTATGTACCTCACAACAACCAGTTTTCCTATTTTCTCAATACCCCTATAACTTCGAGTTCATTGATACCTGAATCAAGAATAATGTTTCATAGGATCTCAGGAAAACCTGAAGAAAGTATGCAAACTCCACCTCCCTAAAGTCTTTCACCCTCGGGTCCGGGCTTCCATGGCAAACTGTTTCGGTCTGCCTCAGCCCCCCCCCCCTCAAGAGCTGTCTACCTGTCTACCTGACCCCCTGAACCTGGGACTACCTGTCTACCTTACCCCCTGGACCTGGTACCACCTGTCTACCTGATGCCCTGGACCTAGGACCCCTGCTCGAGTGGCGTCAACAGCCCTGCAGTGTTGTCCCCTACACTCTACGTCGGCCAGAGCAGACTCTCGTCCCCTGCCCTCCCAAATACTTAAGTGTTTCTGTGTCTCTCTTTGTTGGTTATTGTTGTGAGGTATTGATTATGTAAATATGTGAAACGTGTGGTGCTCTGATTAAATTGTGATCTGTGCCCTAGATCACGTACATGCGTAACCAATTCATCCTTCTGAACTTGCATTATTCTGTGTTAATTTTGTCCGTAAGCTTTGATCCGTGTTCAAGACTGTTTGCTAATTTTTAACTTACGCATACGTTACATACCAGTGTCAATAAAATATATTCAGGCCACACCCTTTCAGATTTACTGATTTTTGTTTTCTTTTTTCTATGTGATTGAGGGAGGCAAAAGGCATAACTGCCTATAGCGAGTGCCTCCCCCATAGTTGAAAGAGTGACAGGGCCAAAATCAAGGGACGTTCGAGCCAAAATGCCTGGACACACGGAGTTTGAAGCAATTTAAGTCATAGGAAGTGGGAAAGACTGATTCTGGGAGAGAGTTCCAGAGCTCAGCTGTTGAGTAGAAGAAAGTTTGAGAGTAACGTTTCACTCTTGGGTTGGAGAGTTGCACAGAGTAGGGGTGAGATAGAGTTGCAAGACGGGTACCACGTGCCCTACGTAAAGGAGGTGGTATGCACTGGGATAGCTCTGAGGAACACTGATTATTATAGTAGCGATAGAATAGCGAGAGAGATGCAACATTGCGGCGGAGAGAGAGAGATTGCAGAGAATTGGTGAGTGGACGGGAGTTAATAATACGAAAGGCCTTCCTTTCAACCTAGTCTAGGAGAGTGGTGTGAGAGGAACCTCCCCACACATGTGAACAATACTCAATACAAGGGCGCACTATGCCCCTGTACAGAGCAAGAAGCTGTGCAGGGGAAAAGAACCCCCTAAGGCGGTTGAGCACACCCAGCTTCTGGGAGGCTGCCTTAGCACGACTGGTAATATGGTCCTTCCAAATGAGAGCAGAAGAAAAAGAGACACCAAGAATATTGAGAGAAGATGAAGGGTTGATTTTTGTATTGTTGAAGAATAAGGGATAGTCCGCTGGGAGATCCTGACGGGTAGATAGATGGAGAAATTGGGTTTTGGAAGCATTAAAGTTATCAAGGTTTTCTCTACCCCAATTGGAAATAGTATTTAGATCAGAATTTAAGAGTTCTATGGCTTCATTACGTTTGTCGTTGAGGGATTGCTGGCTGGGGCATTCTGAAAAAGTAAAGGAGTAGTGTAAGGTTGAGTCGTCTGCGTATGAATGGATGGGAATTAAGGTACAGTTAAGGAGATCATTTATAAAAATTAGAAAGAGACTAGGAGATAGGACAGAACCCTGAGGAACACCGGAGTTTATGGAGTGAGGAAGTGAACAATGGCCATCCACAACCGCGGCTATGGAACGGCCGGAAAGGAAATTAGAGACAAAGGCACAGATGGAGAGATAGAAACCGAAGGAGGGTAGTTTAGAAATTAAAGATTTATGCCAGACTCTATCGAAGGCTTTCGATATGTCTAGTGCAATAGAAAAAGTCTCACCGAAGTCCCGAAAGGAGGATGACCAAGGGTTAGTAAGATATGAAAGAAGATCACCAGTAGAGCGACCCTTAAGGAAGCCATACTGGCGATCTGAGAGCAGAGTATGAGAAGAGAAATGCTTAAGAAATTTGGAAGCAAGAATAGTTTCAAAAACTTTAGAAAGACAAGAAATGAGAGCAATTGGACGATAGTTGGAGGGTTGAGAGCGGTTACCCTTCTTTGGGACAGGTTGAATGTGAGCAAACTTCCAGCATGAAGGGAAGACGTTAGAGGATAGACAGAGACGAAAGAGTTTGCCTAGGCAGGGAGTCAGCACGGAAGCACAGTTTTTGAGAACAACAGGAGGAACACCGTCCGGACCGTACGCCTTATTAGTGTTAAGCCCAGAGAGGGTAGAAAGTATGTCTTTAGAAGAGATTAGGATATTAGGCATAAGTAAGAGAGAGGAGGGCGGAAAAGGAGGAATAGCACCGGAATCATCCAAGGTGGAGTTTCTATCAAAAGTTTGAGCGAAGAGTTTAGCTTTGTCAGAGGAAGAAGTGATGGTTGTGCCATCAGAGTGGGAAAGGGGAGGGAAAGACGAGGAAGAGAAATTGTTGGAGAGGTTTTTGGCTAGATGCCAGAAAGCTTGGGAAGAGCTAGAGTTGGATAGTTCAGTGCATTTATTATTGATGAAAGAGTGTTTGGCAAGTCGAAGAACAGATTTGGCTTGATTCCGGGCAGAAACATATGAAGAATGAGAGTCTTGAGTTTTAAGGCGTCGGTACGTGTTTGAATGCTTCCTCCTTATTGCGGACAGCAGTAGAACAGACTACGTGTATATTGATTTATTATTTGTGAGTTTAAGTCTTAGTATATTCCGTAATCAATCGATTGACATATTCACCATTTGCCTAGAACCTACGCCCAATTTTCCAACAAGTGCATAGTGTAATTCCTTTAACCTTTCGCAAATTAATCGCATATGAAATATATTTTATAAATGTGCTTTTATGTGCTTGTAAACCTTGATGTTGTGATATTTCGAATACCGTGTTTAGGAATTCTTTCCTCATTGTTTTGTCTCACTTTCATCCACCATACACTAACTATACTTGTGTATTTTATTCACATCGCTCTGTTAACCCGTTCAGAACCGATACTGATACTATCTGTTTTAAGTATCAATGAGCTGGACTTCGTCGCCTACTTCCTGTAGCCTGTACATTTTATTCACCTCGCTCGGTTAACCCGTTCAGAACCGATACTGATATTGCGTTAAATATCAATGAGCTAAACTTCGTCATTAGCGCCAATTTAATTACTAATTGCATTCTATCGATCGATATCTGTTAACCTGTTCAGATCTAATTATTAAGATTAATTTATAGTGTTCATTCAAGTCTGAGTCTCGTGGAACTCAGTTAGTTATTTTGCCTCTCTTAACGTACTGTCTTAAACGCGAATAGTAAAGATTGCATTTTGACATAATTAATACCGTCAAGTAGAAGTAATAAACTCTATTTTCACTCTGGCCAAATTTACGTTATTACTTTGCATTACATAAGAAATTCATAGAAAGACGAATTCCTAAGCTTGGGTCGTTATCGTAGCATATGTTCAAGTAATGTAATTCCGTGATAAAATATAAATTCACCGTTTGAGTTATTTTGTACTTCTCGTTTATGGTAAATAATAATCTCATTTCATTTCTATAATATAAATTAACCTCGCATTCCGACTAAGAATATAGTTGCACTAACTAGAAAAAGTATTTATCACTATATCAGTTCAACTAGTGACCTTCCAGTGACCTGATCTAAAGGCAAGTTCACGCGGTCATATTTAAGACTCAGCCTGAGCTGTATGTGTGACTTCCCCAAACCTTGGGGCAACGTTTTTACAACCTCAACTCCCACAGCTGGAACTTTAGGATCATTACCTAGAGAATTAAAGTCTCTTCTCGATTACGGAAGATACTAGACCCTCATTTATTATTGTATTGAAGGTTTATTCATAACTACGTGTATTATATCTTTAAATATACTTTCCTATTTTTACATGATTAAATGCTAGACTCGGACTATTGAGTTTTTCTAGTACCAGTACCGTTATTCTGAACCAAGGATAATATATATATTTGTTACTGTTGTTGAATCTCCCTTTATGATCCTCATTATTATGCTAATATCATATTTATTAAATAAAACCTTCATCTATGTTCCTACTTGTGTTGTTCTTGAGTACTACATTGACCTATTGAATACCAATATTATTGCATATAGAGCCTACTCGGTACGTCCCTGTCAAGTATATTTAAGCCCATCAAACCAGTATTGGATTGTTTTATGGACTGTATCAAGGGAATAAAAGTATTAAAGCCCAGTATAACACTGGTAGCTAGCAGTGTCTTGATACGGCATACCAGTACGGATATTCTAGCAATTAAAACAAAAAAAATCGGATTCAATTGACAATATTATACTCACATCATGGCAGCAGCACTCAGGTTCGAAATCCCGGTCTTTAAAACCGAGTAGCATGATATCTATACTTACCTGGAAATAGTCAAACCTATCCTAAACATGATGTTTAGGGAAGATGACGCTTCCAAGATACACACAATTGTGATTAAACTAGGAAAGTATGCATCAAAGGTATTAGGGTACGTGCGTGATAATATGCCAGGGTTGACATGGGCCCAATTTGAAGTTTATGTCAGATCACCTGTTAGCCCCATATTAGGTCAGACGATTGCTGACAAAAAGTTTCATGCAGTCACATATGCTGGCGATTTGGATGGGACCATCGACAAGCTGCAACAACTGGCAATGAACGCTTTCCATGAGGAGACGAACGCCCAGAGAAGAAAACTAGTGTTCAAAGCTCTAGTCAGGATCCTCCCTGACCCTGTGGCCAGAAATTTTTCCATCATAGACCCCACTAACTATGATGCAGATCTGCTCACAATTAGAGGATCATGGCAATGCATATCCCTCAAGAGCCAAGTCAACCCAGCACCACCAACAAGATAGCGGCAGTGATTAGCAAAGTCACTACTGATCCTACTTCCAGTCCTCTTATTAACAGAGGCCCTACGGTTCCCAGACCCTCAGACAGAATTGAAGAATGGGCACGGATACGCCCTGCAGACTGGAAGCCTTGCAACTCCACATGCTTGCTTTGGTCAATTAAGAGGTCTTTTGGGGAACTCACAAGGAGGAGGAACCGAGCTCCAAGTTGGTGGGCCCAAATACCGTGGGTCAAGCCACGACAGGTGTCCGCTATCACGGAAGATAGCATGGCCGGCATAGAGGAAGAAGAGATAGAAGATGCACCAGAGATTTCAACGCATCAGCCGGAGCCAATCCAAACAGAAGACTTGGAGTTTTAGCACGCCCCCCTACACAAATCGTCGAGACCATGGCGGGGGCTCATGACAATACACCACAAGGAGGACTTCCGGTGTATCACAAACTCACTCTGAATCGGGTGAAAGTGCGGCTCTTAATTAATACGGGGGCTTCCTGTTTCTGTCTTTTCCTTCCTTTTTTTCCGAAAACATGCCAAAACTTTCGGAGACATTGTGCCCTCCCACCTAATTTTAATCAGTGCAAACGAACAGGTTATTCCCAACCTGGGTCAGTCCCGTCTGTTGCACGTCCAACCCCCTTCCCCCCATCCAGGGGTGCAGCATTCATTTGTCGTGTACCCCATTGAAGCCAACTATGATGGTTACTTAGGACTGGATTTACTAGGAGCCCTCCACGCCTCAGTAGATTGTTGGCGCAGGACTTTGTCTTACGACTATCAGTCCAAAAAAAAAAAAAAAAAAACCTTCCCTAACATAAAACAACAGAAAGCTGTCCTCCCAGCCTCAAACTCTCAAGGCGACACCAAAGCAGTGACACCTAAATCCCTCCAACCCCCCCCCCACCCCCTACCAATGATGTCACTGCCTCTGAAGCCCTATCCAATCACATTGAAATCTGCCCTAATTCTGAATCCTCCCCACCATCCCAACACCCTTCTCCACCTAGCTTTTGCCCAAATGACCTTTCCCAACAAACACCCAATCCTGAACCTCATTCCTGCCCTACCAATATCCTTTCTCCTGCCATAGTCTCTAAATCAGTAACCATCCCTCCTCATCATGAGAAATGGATTTCATTTGTCTCCAGATTCCAAGGCCCTGTCCTTATGATCCCTCACCTCCGAAGCCCTTTCAATGGGTCCTGCCTAACCGCTCCCACTTTGCTACCTCAACACATAAATTGCATAAAGATTGCAAATATATCAGTATGGCCTGTCACTCTGCCCAAAGGTTTAGAAATTGGAGAACTAGAAATGTACTCTGAGGAACTAACCCCCCCTGTTGATCCTTCCCCCCCTCCCCCCTCTATAACAACCCCCTTCCTGACATACCTACTACTCTAACCCACAACCAACAGTCAGACCTCAAAAACCTTCTCCTTTCCTTTCAAGATATTTTCGCCACTTCCAACCGAGATATGGGTAACACCCAAGTCTTACATCACCCCATTCAGACCGTGGGCCACCCCATCAAGCAACCCATCCGAAGGAAAAAACCCATCCAAAGGCACAAAGAAGAAAAGCAAGTCCAAGATATGCTTACAACAGGAATAGTTAAACTCTCCACCAGCCCTTGGTATTCGCCTGTTGTACTCGTCAGAAAGAAGGACGGATCTACAAGATTCTGTGTCGATTACCGACAATTAAACGATGTCACAATTAAAGATGCTACCCCACTTCCTAGAATCGATGACTCTCGATTCTCTACTAGGAGCCAAATGGTTCACTACCTTAGACCTTCAGGCTGGTTATTGGTAAGTACCTGTTCTACCAGAACATCAACAGAAAACACCAGTCAAGGGAGACTATACAAATTCACTGTACTTCCTTTTGGACTCTGCAACGGACCAGCCACCTTTTCCAGACTAATGGAGTCTGTATTGCAAGGTTTAACCTGGGAAACGTGTCTGGCTTACCTCGACGACATCATCGTGTTCGGCACTACCTGGGCAGAACATCTCCAACGCCTTAAACAAGTGTTCCAGAGAATTAGAGATGCAAACTTGAAACTTAAACCATCCAAATGCACCCTAGCCCAACGACAAGTGAACTTTTTGGGTCATGTAGTTTCAGAAGATGGTATTGCCCCAGATCCAGCGAAACTAGAGGCCATCAGTAAAATCACCCACCCTCCCACTAATGTAAAAGGTGTACATACTTTCCTCGGTCTTGCCTCTTATTACAGAAGATTCGTAAAGAACTTTGTAACCATTGCTAAACTTCTGCACGATTTAACCAAGAAAGAAGAACCTTTTCTATGGACAGAGGCCAGATTACAAGCTTTCCATACTTTCAAAGCCAAATTAGTTGCCTCCCCTGTTGTATCTTTCCCTGACTATACCCAGCCTTTCCGACTCTACACTGACGTATCCCAATTCGGAATAGGCGCCGCTTTAGGCCAAACTCGTGATGGGAAAGAACACATAATTGCTTGTGCAAGCCGATCCTTGAACCCTGCAGAAGTCAATTACCCAGTCACAAAGAGAGAATGCTCGGGCATAATTTGGGCCTTACAGCACTTTAAAGCATAGCCTACCTGGCCGGAGTGAAAGTAACAGTCATAACAGACCATCATGCATTGCAATGGCTGAAAAAATCAGACACCAAGAACGCATTAACTGTTCGTTGGAGAGAATCCCAGGAAGAGTTTGACATAGATATCGTCTATCGTCCAGGGAAATTACATACGAATGCAGATGCCCTCTCTCGCCTCCCTGTGCAACATCTACATGCCAACGTAGAAGAAGACCACCCTCACACCATTCACGCCATTCACCATCAAGACCAAGTAGAAAATAGCCAATAAGAATTATTAAGAAACTATCAACAACAACAAAAACCCGACTGGATCCCACAATTTTTGTTTAACCAACTATCCAGGCGTGGGGATAACTTATTCACTCTAGAAGGAAAAATCGTGATCACCCCCCCAAAATGCATTTCCAAATATGGAATCAGTTCACATGGATAATGGCATCCATTTAGCTCAAAAACGCCTCATCACCACTTTTCAGCAGGTATACTGGACACCATCTCCCTACATAACCGCTAAACAGATAACAGAGGCCTGCAAAGCAAGTGCCTTGGGGAAAGACAGAACCAGGACACCTGGCCCCTGAGGAAAATTAGTTGCATCTAAACCTTGGCAACTCCTTGCAGTCGACGTCATGGGACCCCTCGAAAATAGCCATGGATATAAATACATCATCACCTTCGTCGACACCTACTCTAAATATGTAATAGCCTGCCCAGCCAAAGAACACTCCGCCTTTGCTGTTGCAGAAGCACTAATCCAACATGTGTTCCCCTACTTCGGTTTGCCAGAAGCCATTCACTCTGACAATGCCCCAGAATTTACCAGTCACGTTTGGTCACAACTATCACTTATGTGCGGCTTCAAGATAAGCCACTCTTCTCCCTACTGGCCACAAGTAAACTCCATCTGTGAAAGGAGCCATAGAACCATTGCAAATCAGATCCGGACTCGGCTGCAACAAATGGACTCTAAAGACTGGTCCAGCCAAGTAAGAATTGTGCAATGGGGTATCAACACCTGCCCAAGAGAAGACGGAATTACACCCCACGAGTGACTTCTTGGAGTAGCCCCCCTTCTCCTCCCATTACGTCATCTAGCTGTCCCGTATGAACCATCCTCTAATTTGAACCAACATCTGCTACACACGAAGAACCGATTTCGTCAAATAAGATATGTGCAAGACCTTCAACCCGATGGGACCCCCAGAGCCCGCCCACATCGCGTTGGTGACCTTGTCATGGTTGCACACTTGCGAATCCCATCCAAAATGAAGCCTAGATTCAAGGGCCCCTTCGAAATTTTAACTGTGCCCAACTGTAATCAAATAACCATTAATTATTTTGGGGAATCACGCACGTATCGTAACAGGCATGTACGTAGGTTTCAGCCTATCAATGACAATGATGTAATGCTTGCTAATCCAAATCAAGATGACAGGTTACCAAATGACAATAATCCCAATTTAGAATCCACAGAGTCCACCCTTCCTGAGCTACTTCCTCCTTCTTCTCCCTCTCGTCAAGTCAAACATCCTCCTGATCTACCCAAATCACGTAAACCTCACCCACCTGTCTCTAGCCCTGTGCAACATACTTCAGTTATTACTCCTGCTTCTTCCTATTCCCACCCGCACTGTCTCTGCCCCACCAATACTCTCTACTAAAGCAACTATCAATGCTCCCACTGCACCTTCTAATTCCTCCCCTGCTCAGCCATCACCTTTTATAACCCTACCTTCATATTCTCAATCTTCAGGTACTCAACCAACCACGCCCATTACCTTCAATCTGCCTTCTACTTCTCAATCTCAGGCTAGTCCTTCCCCTCCTATTGCAACACCTTTGCATTCCACTTCTCAGTCTCATGCTATTCCTTCCTCCCCTCTTGCAACATCTGTGCCTTCCACTTCCCACCCCCAGGCTAATCCTTCCCCTTCTACAGCCTCTCCTCAAATTATTTTACCTATCCCTCTTGTCCCTGTCATAACTAAACCGACTTATGCCTCCAAACTAAAATCTCCTCAACATCCTGCTCCAACTAAATCTCCCCTGCAACTTCCACATCCATCCCTACCTTGCAACAACCTCATCCTCGGCTGACCACGCCAACTAGATCATCTGCAACCTCTGCAACTTCCACATCTATACCTACATTGCAACAAACATCCCTTCCTATTACAACACCTCAACCCTCCACTTCTCACTCTCATGCTAACCCTTCCCCTCCTCCTACAGCCTCTCCTCAAATTATTTTACCTATCCCTCTTATTCCTGTCATAACTAAACCGACTTATGCCTCCAAACTAAAATCTTCTCAACCTCCTGCTCCAGCTAAATCTCCTGCAACCTCTACAACTTCCACATCTACATCTACATTGCAACAAACTCCTCCTCACCTCAACACTAGCAATCAGTCTTTCCCTTTAATCAGGCCGACCCCAGATAAATTTAGTCGGCCTCCTCTTTCTCATAGCTCAGCCTCCTCCCCCTCCCCTAAACCTCATGTAAAGAAACCTATTCTAATTCCTACTACGTCTCACCCAGTATGGACCAGATTTGGCCGACGTGTGACACCACCTCAACGATGGGCCCCCACCTTCAAACCCACCCACGTTAAGGCTTCCAGACCAAGTCAGACACCTACAGTTAGTGCGACCAGGCCCAACCAATAAGGCCTTCACTTCACCAACAACCTCCACGGATACCAGACCAGCCCACACTACTCCGCCTGTCAGTACTCCTGCAGCCACGTTAACCAACCTTTCCATTCCTCCCCCTCAAACTCAAACAGCTGGGATGAAAGTAACCAGAGTGGCTTTTCTCAAGGATGAGAAACCCGTCACCATCCTCTCTACAGCTGCATTACTGCACCTCGCCAGGGCCTCCACTACAGACTGGCAAGTTCAAGCAACATTGAACTCCAACAAACCTGCAGACGTCCCCTATACTGAATGGTTCCTCATCCTGCAAAATGCCTCAACCCTCACCACATCTCGTACATCCAGGACCTACCATATTAGATTGCGAGGTTGCGATTTTTATTATGACGAAGGTGGTGAGGTGACGGGGCGGAACGTATGCCAGAACCAACGGTACATCGACTGGCCAGTATAACCACACAGCCCACATCTATGCACCAGAGAAGACAGCGAGGACATCTACCCGAGTCCTCCCTCCAATCACACCTGCATCTACCTAAGTTAGTCATGCCCAGCAGTTCGCCCAGCAGTTCTCTCTCACGCCAGCAGGCCTCAAAGAGAATGGAGTGCTCTCTCAGCCAGTCACAAGCCGTGTTCCTCAGCCAACCACAACCGCCCTGGAACAGCCAATTAGAACCATCCTTCTACGTAGCCTCCAGCAGGAGTGACGCCCCCTGTATTGTTCGACCAGATTTGGAGTATACAGAACACTCCCTTATGCAATCTACTCACCAGCGCCCAGATTATTACAGGGCCAAATGGACCTGAACAGTGCCTGACAAACCTATGTTCCCGAAGATACAAGAAAAATCATCTAGATGTATGTAATAAGATAGTTAGAAGACCTGCAACACAATTGCTACACTACAGGTTATGTAAGTTTTATATTTTTTACAGTAACCCAGGACCTCCCAGTTGCCCCAATGAATATTGGAATAATACTTTGGAATCAGGCCCATGTTGTAATACCTGAATTCCAATGCTAGAATGTATATGTACCTCACAACAACCACTGTTCCTCTTTTCTCAATACCCCTATAACCCCGAGTTCATTGACACCCTGAATCAAGAATAATTTGTCATAGGATCTCAGGAAAACCTGAAGAAAGTAGGCAAACTACACCTCCCTAAAGTCTTTCACCCTTGGGTCCGGGCTTCCATGGCAAACTGATTCGGTCTGCCTCAGCCTCCCCCCCCCATGTAAATATGTGAAACGTGTGATGCTCTGATTTAATTGTGATCTGTGCCCTAGATCACGTACGTGCGTAACCAATTCATACTTCTGAACTTGCATTATTCTGTGTTAATTTTGTCCTTAAGCTTTGATCAGTGTTCAAGACTGTTTGCTAATTTTTTACTTACGCATACGTTACATACCAATGTCACTAAAATATATTCAGGCCACACCCTCGCAGATTTACTGACTACGTGTATATTGATTTATTATTTGTGAGTTTAAGTCTTAGTATATTCCGTATTCAATTGATTGACATATTCACCATTTGCCTAGAACCTACGCCCAATTTTCCAACAAGTGCATAGTGTAATTCCTTTAACCTTTCGCTAATTATTCGCATATGAAATATATTCTATAAATGTGCTTTTATGTGCTTGTTAATCTTGATGTTGTGATATTTCGAATACCGTGTTTAGGAATTCTGTCCTCATTGTTTCGTCTCACTTTCATCCACCATACACTAACTATACTTGTGTATTTTATTCACATCGCTCTGTTAACCCATTTAGAACCGATACTGATACTGTCTGTTTTAATTCTGAAATGCAATACTTCTGCATTGCTGACGGGTGGTGGCCATTCAATGGCGTTACAGGTAGAATTTATTATTTTTGTTTTCTCTATATATATTTATTTGTCATTTCCTGCCTAGACATCTATTAATCTTTAATAAATATCCACAACACCCTCGTTCGAGACATATTTGTGCATTTATCTGTGGAAATATGCCCCGGTTCCTTCTAAATTGCAGGCTTGCTAATGTTCGCCAGGAAAACAATGGATACATAAATGGTACGAAAGATCTTACAATTGACAAAAAAAAAAATGGGATGCAATGTCTTAATATCGCCAAACTGGTGGGGCAAGTGTGTTAAACTCTCATAACATGAGGGAGAAGGGAGTCCACAAACACCATAGTTCCCCCCCCCCCCCTAAAGGTAAATGTTAAACAGTGTACAGTAGGTTGGAGTAGTTCAAGAGTAGACTAGGGTAGGTCAGGCAGTGTTAGATTGACTACCGTAATTTCAGTGCCGGTATAGGAATCAACGGGAGTTTTTTTCTGGATCCCCTTCTCCCTTATGTTTATCCCTACTAGCTTTCATATGTTATTACGTTCGCTCCATTAGTTTGGCAAAATTTAGGCGTCGATTTCTTCATGGCAATCCTGGATTTTAGGAGGAACCGACCTTCAACCATGACATTTTTCTACCGAAAACTGTATAAATTTATCTCAAGTTGGTTTATATTGTTTAAAGCTTGATGGATGTCTAGGGAGCAAACTAAAGACAATAATAAATAATTCTACATATAAATGAACACATAAATACAAATCTCCCCTTAAACGAACCCAACAAATTCACAAATCAAAATCTAATACAGGCTAAGAATCAGAAACCATAATCAAATATTGGTAAAAATCCCAGAAATATTCTCGTGTGATTCCCAAAATGCGTCACACAGGCGTTTTTTTTCTCCTGCAATGTATCACCGATTCTGGCTACCAGTGTCCTAATTTGGCCTGCAATGATCATGAACGGATATTATCAACTTTCTGCTGTACCGGTACTATTAGATTTTATATAGCGTATGGTTAATTAGTGAAAAATAACTCTGAAAGATTACTACTAAGGAAATTTGTAATTTGTGTATAAAATACATTAACTACTATGTTAAGGATCGCACTACTTGGATACATATACACTTTATATTAGTTTCTCGTTCTTTAACGTTTTCTCTCTTGTCTCGACTATGGCTATATTCTATGTTCTAGCACGGTATATCCTCACAGACAGAATTCTCTTTCACATGAATAATTATCATGTATAAGTATAATTATATGTTTCACAGGTGTTGGGATGATGAAGCTAACTAATTATATTATGCTCTCACCGACGT
Organism: Paralithodes platypus; assembly: GCA_032716605.1. Classification (NCBI taxonomy): domain Eukaryota; kingdom Metazoa; phylum Arthropoda; class Malacostraca; order Decapoda; family Lithodidae; genus Paralithodes; species Paralithodes platypus. The sequence continues at coordinate 44,388,193 of CM064529.1, forward strand.
CTGCACGGCAATGGTCCGATCGTTGGACGTATAGTATATATTATAATTAGGCAAGGATAGGGGATGTGTTCTATTTCAGCTGACGGTAAGTTCAATCCCTTAGTTGATGATTTATCGATACTTACTGGAAAAATATGAAACAACTCCGTCTCTGCGTCATAGTAATGCCAGGTTTTCATAAATAACAACATTATGTCGTTAAATAATCTCGGTATTAGCTTGGTAAATAAGGTGAGGACATTGCGTTTTACCACCAACTGAAATTAAACCTATTATAGAGTGAATTGTCCAATTGCAAGTTTCACACCATAAGGAAGTTGGGGTCATAAACATTAACATAATCAAATATTTGTGAGATTTTACCCAGCCAGGGCTCGAACCCAGGCCAGTATTGCAGCTCTCCAACACCTTTACCACTAGGCGACCGAGTAGCAAAAAGTAGTGGCTTCATCTGGAATCAAATTCCATCCACCACCACCCGACTCGTGGTTCACGTAGCTTGATGCCCTACACACATACACCTCACACACAAACACTAGCAGCTAAGTACTAGAGAAGGATACTTGTAATCTGGGGCACATTTAAGGTCTCTCTGAATAAACAAGTGGAGCCTAAATGCTTTTAATATTTGTGTGATATGACCCAGCCAGGGCTCGAACCCAGTTCAGTTGTGCAGCACTCCAACACCTTAACCACTAGGCCACCGAGGAGCTTAAAAGTAGTGGCAGAAATGCACACATAATGTAGTTCTCTAATGGAGAAAGAGATTACAATATGCTGAATTTTGTTTATGTATCTATAAATTTACTGAACTGTATTATAGCTAATATATCTGCTTAATATCGATGGCTACAGCTCTAATTTTCGTATAGCCTAAAACTCGCAAGAGGTAGTTATTTTTTCTGGACCCCCTTCTCCCCAAAGTAAAGGCGTTTGCCACATTAGTTTATCGATTTTAAACACTTTCGTCCCATTTCTTTACCAATATCAAGACCTTCCGTGCCAATTGGGTGTCGATTATTTCTTGGTGAACAATAGCGAGCCTGTAATTTTGGAGGAACCGGCCTTTGGCCGGGAAATTTGTCTACCAAAATATGTACATCTTTATCTGTTATAAGTTTTATTGGTGGTTTAGGGAGGAAACTATAATAATAATAACAAATAAACTATTAAATATCCCCCAGCCCTTTAAGCAACCTGGGGAAAACACAATTGGTCACACACACATATAGAGTCACACACAGTCTCTTGCATACACACACACACAGTCTCTTGCATACACACACATACAATCATACACACACACAGATAGTCTCTTTCATACACACACACACATTCACATACAGTCACACACACACATACACACCGACAGAAACACACAGTCATATATATACCAGCACAAACACACACAGTCACACACTATCGTATAAATACGATAGACTATGACTCTTTTGTGATCTTGGATGTCTCTGTGACGTCACGATCTCTCCTACAGCACGATGTAGGACGAGTAGATCGTATATTATAAGATTGTAAATAAGTTAAGTTATAAAAGGCCTAATATGCTATTAAGCAATATTGCCATGGTCTTATGTAGTATATATGAATTTATCGTATATATTAATATAATTTATCGTATAGAGCAACCTAAATGCGGTACGATAATTTGGGCTCCTGGCGGTTTGCCAAGGCAGCAAGGTGTGCTTTTGAGGTACGTCAGAGCCTTCACGAACACCAACCAGTTAACATCTAATTTTCCGCCCTCAGTTGATCGTGCTTTTGTGCCTCTAATCACAATACACATACAGCAATACACACAGCTACACCATCACGACGCTCTCATTGACATCATGACTGACTGATAGATAAGCATAATATTCATGTCCATTCCCATGTAATCATTTATTCTTTCTTTAACTTGACTCGTGTCTTGGGACCGAAGTCTCGTTCCCCATTGTCCACCACCATATTGGGTAAAACGTTCTCCCTTGCCTCATTGCCACGTGGAACTATTGGTGAGTTAATTCCTGGCTAATATTAACCCTTATAACCTTACCCTATAATTATATACATTTATTATGTGAGACCTTTGGATATAAATTAGCTTGTTTCAGATTGAATTCAATTTAGATATAGAGTATTCATTTAGATTGATTTTATTTGATTCATTATAGCTTAGTAACATTTAACTTCCATTGATAGTTTACCACACACACATACATAAAACACACAGACAGAAACACACATACAGTCACATACAAGCACACACACACACACACACAATAAAACACACATGCAGAAACACACACATACAGTCACACACACACACACACACATACACACAAACCTTCTTTACTATATTTTTCGGTAACAAATAATGAACCATCCCGGAGTACAATAGACCCTGGAAATGTTTATAGTCAAACAAAACGCTCTTTTGTGAAGGGTAATAGACCACAATATTTAAATATACGTCTTCTTTATTTGCCATCATATATTTGCATAATCATAATTTAGTTTTAATTGGAGCTTTTCATGGAAATAATTGCGTACAGGATAGCAATGGCCATGTTAACCTCCTCAACCATATGGTGATTTATTCAAATATTCTATAATGTAAACACCATTTGAGGAGGAACACTTTATTGACAACGTTACACAGATAGCTTCTTCAGGTCAATACAGTGATCCACCTCGAATGCTATTTCTATTTAGTCCGTCAACTTTACAAAGTTAATATAGCATTTTAATATATTTTATTGGAGGACATGTGTTAAGAACAGTCAAGAGGTTTTAGAAAGAGAGCAGAGCATGTGTTAATGTTGGAAATGAGTTGAGTGAATGGTTTGAGGTAAATGTAGGTCTGCGACAGGGTTGTGTAATGTCACCGTGGTTGTTTAATGTATATATGGATGGTGTGGTGAGGGAGGTCATTATGAGAACTATGGGTAGAGGATCGGGTTTAGTTGGAAAGAATGGTAGACATTGGGAGTTGACTCAGTTGCTGATGACACAGCATTGGTGGCGAACTCTGAGTAGAAACTGCAGCGCGCAGTCAAAGAGTTTGGAGGAATATGAGGGTGAATGTCAATAACAGTAAAGTGATGGTGTGTATTAGAGGGGCTCGTAGGATAAATATAAATGTCGGCTGGATGGCGAATTACTGGAACATGTGGAGTGTTTTAAATATCTGGGATTAGTAATAAAGCAGTGACACAGGTATGGAAATGGAGGAAAGACAGAGAGAATGTGAAGAAAAGAGAGTTTCCGGAGCAATGGGAAGTATGTGGAAGGTGAGAAATCTCGGAATGAAAGCTAACAGTGCAATGTAGCAGTGGATAGTTGCAACAACAGTGATGTATAAGGCTGAGACATGGGCCCTGACGGCACAAGAGAGAAGAAAGTTGGAAGTGATGGAGATGAACTGCTTGAAGAGTATGTGTAGAATGACGTGTAGAGATAGATTGAGGAATGAAAAGGTATGTAGGAGAGTGGGACAGCAGGAACACTTGTTGACCAGAGTGGACAGAGTGTGCTGTGCTGGTATAGACATGTTGAGCAAATGAAAGATGAAAGGCTTACAAGAAGAGTATATGGGTCAGATACAAGGGGAGGTAGAGGGTAGGAAGACCTCCGTTGAGATGGAGCGATGGTGTAATAAAAGCGTTGGAAGGTAGAGGGGTGACTATAGAAAAGGCAAGAAAATTGGTAATAAATAGGAATGAATGAAGAATTCTTGTGAACAGATGAGTGATAACTCAGTCGTTGGTAGAGGGGGTCAGGCGCCAATTGGACTAGATAATAGTCAGTGAGCTACCTGGTCCAGGGGGTGTATATAAAGAGTCATGCCTGGATGTGAGGTTGGTGGGCATTGTGGTGTGCTCTGCTATGCGTCTGCCTGCTCAGACCGGAACCTTTCTGGAAGGATTGCGGCCAGGGGAGTGCTTGAGGCCCTTAGTGATCGTTGGTCTCTAGGTCTTCTCCTGGGCGACCTAGATGTGCTTGAATTTTAATTTTGTGTTTTATGTTGTGTCCTTGTTCAGGTTCTGTCTCGAGGTGGCCACCTCCAGCTAAGAGGTACGTGCCTGTGTATATAATTATATACATACATAAATTATGCTAGTGACATATTATTTTCTCAGTTTAGGAAAGGCTTATAACAATACAAGTGGTAAAAACAATTTCTTTCTACCCTCCAACTCTAACAAGTTATTCCTAAGAGTACCGGTAACTATATCATAGGAAGGCAGCTAACATAAACTATACCTACACATTTATTATAAGTAGAGTTGAGAGCATATATAAAACATGTCATCAATTCGAATATTTTTACCGTTTTAAGCCAAGTTCTGAAGCTTTGAATTGTCTCGTTTACTGTTAATAGTGATTCCAAAGGGTGCGTCGCCATTTATGATCTGTACCAGTTTAATACAGTGATATGTGATCTATATTGTAAACACCTAATACTACAGTGATGGTAACGGCAACTGAAATGCGATATGTTTTAAAATCCGAGTAAAGCCAGTATCAAGCGAGCACTTTTCTCCTCTAACATGTCCACTATAAGGGAGTCCTCATATGGTGTTTTGTTTACTCCATATATTTCATAAATTTTATACTATCACAAATGACAAAAATGAAACCCTCCTCTCCCCTTCCTAAGCCACTCAACAACAAGACTAGCTCTCTTAACTCTAAACCTGACTAACTCTCTTACAACAAGTATTCAGGAGTGGCCAAACCCGAACACAAACTATGTCCATAAACTATTTCCTTAGAGTTATACAAGTTCATTGTACACTGATACGGCCAAATATATTATAGTGTATAATTGTATATATATATATATATATATATATATATATATATATATATATATATATATATATCTATCTATCTATCAAGTGCCTGACATCGTGATCCCAGAAGGAGTGGCCACGAACGAACTTCCCCATGCACCTCTGTCCCCATTCAGTCGACGCCCGTCCTCCCAACCAGCCCGCCTTCATTCATATACTTCCTCACTTCATCCTTCCACCTCTCCTTCGGTCTACCTCTTCCTCTCTGTCCTTCCACCTTGCTCTCGTACACCCTCTTAGTCATTCTCTCGCTTCCCATACATTCCATATGGCTGTACCATCTCAAGTTGTTCCTTTTCACACTTTCCAGCACATCTACCTCCACACCACACCTCCTTCTTACTTCCTCATTTGTCTGTCTATCCCTCCATGTAACTCCGCACGCACTTCTCAAGTAACTAATTTTCAAAACTCTCACTCTTGGTCTGAGTCTCTTCCCGGACGTCCATGCTTCGCTTCCGTAAGTTAGTGTCGGGATTACAACACTGTCATGCAAGGACTTCTTCACTTCCATACTGACCACTCTATTTCTTGTTACTACTTTCAACGTTCCTACAAGCCTCTTCCCCTGTTGCACCCTCTCCCGCACTTCTTCATCCATAGTCCTATCTTTACTCAACACACTGCCTAGATACTTAAAAGAGCTGACAATCTCCATAGCCTGACAGTTCAACTTCACCTCACTCTCTGTGACTTCACCCCTTTCGAAGACCATACCCTTGCTCTTCCCCGCATTTACCTTCAAATTCCGTTTTTCGCACACTGTTCCAAACTCATTTACCAGACCCTGCAATTCCCATTCAGTATCACTCATCAGAACTATATCATCTGCAAACAACAGTATAGGCAGCTTCCACTCATTTCCTACCCTTTTCAGCGATACACCAACATCCACTGCTCTTCCTAGTATTTCTTTCATGACTCCATCCATATATACAGTTAACAACCACGGGGACATTACACACCCCTTTTTCAACCAAACACTCAGGTCAAAGAACTCGCTCTGCTCATTCTCCACACGTACTGCCGCCTTTGAACCCTCATAAATGCTCTTCACTGCTTTCAGCATCTTGCCATTTAGTCCGTATATTCTAAGTACTTTCCACATGAGAGAGAGGTCATGGAAGTGTTAGTGAATGCCAGGCTGGATGTACGTGGCATGGTGGAGACCAAATGGAAGGGTATAGATGTGAGAGAGTGGGAGTGTGGAATGGGTGTGTGTGCTGGAGTGAGGGAGGTTGTAGCGAGAGAAGGTGCATGTTTGTTTATAAGTAACAAATGGAAGGAGTGTGTAAGATAATATGGGTCTGTGGGTTCAAGGATTGTGTGGGTGAGAATGAAAGTAGGAATACAAACGTGGGTGATTGTGTGTGTGTATGCTCCGACAGAGGATAAACTTGTAAGAGAGAGAGAGGAGTTCTGGGTGAATGTGGAGGTGTGCCTGGGTAAGTTTGACAAGAACGAAAGAATATTTCTGATTGGGGATATGAATAGTAAGGTGGGTGATAGGAAAGATGATGGAGTGGTGGGAGGGTGGGGGGTACCTTCAGAGATGAATGGGAATAGTAGTGCACTTGTGGACGTATGTGTTGGGAGGAGGTTGAGGATAGCCAACACCTTCTTCTGACACAGAATGATACACATGTGCACATGGAAAGTGGTGTGGATGATGAAGGATAAGACAGTGGTGGAACGAAAGTCACTGATTGATTATATATGTGTGGATGAACGAATGAAGAAATCTGTGATGGATGCTAGGGTGTATAGTGGTATTGGAGGAGGTCTGTCTGATCATTATGTAGTAGTAGCGAAGGTTAGGATACAAAAGAAGTGAGTGAGGAGAGCTGGAGGGAGGCAAGAGGAAGGTGGAATGTTGAGGAGGGTGGAGCAGCTACAGGAGGAGGAAATCAGGGAAGAGTACATGAGAGCAGTAGAAAGGCGACTAGGTGGGTTCGACCTGAAAGATATGGAGGAAGTGGAGGAGATAAGCAGGTGTTTAAGGAAGAGATCTGTGCAGCATGTGAGGAGGTGTGTGGAGTGAGGAGAAGAGGGAGGAGAGTGAAAGTTACAGCATGGTAGTCAGAAGAGGTAAACATAGCTGTGGAAGACAAGAAGAAAGCATATAGAGAGTGGTTGGGTAGTAGAGGGAATGAAGATTTGGAGAGGCAGAAACGAGCGAGGTATGTGGAGAGAAAGAGAGTGGTGAAGAGAGTAGTGAAGGAAAGTAAGAGAAGAGTAGATGAGGAATTTGGATGAAATCTGAGCTTAATATGGAGGGAGTGTAAGAAACTGTTCTGGAAAGAAGTCAGGAAAGTTAGGGAAGGTAGCAAGGAAGATAAGAATGGGAGAATGCTACCCAAGAAGCAAGAGAGAGTTGAAAGATGGAGGGAGTACTTCAGTGAGTTGTTAATGTAAGGAATGAAGAGCCAGCAAACATAGTTGGATATGGAATGGGAGGGAGAAGAGGGGAAGTAGTGGAGGAAGAGGTGGGGATCAGGAGGTCAGAAGTGTGGGAAGTTATGAAAAGAGTGAAGTTGGGGAAAGCACCAAGAACAGATAGAGTGTGTGGGGAAACGTTGAGCTATGGTGGTGAGATAGTGATGGAATGGGTATAGAAAATGTGCAGACTAGCATGGGAGAAGGGGAATGCACCCAATGACTGGAAGACTGGCATAATAGTCCCCCTATATAAGGGGAAAGAGGAGTGTGTGGTAACCACCGAGGAATATGTCTTTTAAGCACAGTAGGGTAGTGATTGAGAGAGTGAGAGTGAGAACGGAGAAATGGATAGGCGACGAGCAGGGAGGTTTTAGGAAGGGAAGAGGATGTGTAGATCAGATTTTTACCCTGAATTGTGTTGTGGAGAAATATCTGGAAAAGCAACAACAGGTGTATGTTGCCTTTATGGACTTGGAGAAGGCCTATGACAGAGTGGATAGAGAAGGCATGTGGAAAGTACTTAGAATATACGGAGTAAATGGCAAGAAGCTGAAAGCAGTGAAGAGCATTTATGAGGGTTCAAAGGCGGCAGTACGTGTGGAGAATGAGCAGAGCGAGTTCTTTGACCTGAGTGTTTGGTTGAAACAGGGGTGTGTAATGTTCCCGTGGTTGTTAACAGTATAAATGGATGGAGTCATGAAAGAAATACTAGGAAGAGCAGTGGATGTTGGTGTATCGCTGAAAATGGTAGGAAATGAGTGGAAGCTGCCTATACTGTTGTTTGCAGATGATACAGTTCTGATGAGCGATACTGAATGGGAATTGCAGGGTCTGGTAAATGAGTTTGGAACAGTGTGCGAAAAACGGAATTTGAAGGTAAATGCGGGGAAGAGCAAGGTTATGGTCTTCGAAAGGGGTGAAGTCACAGAGAGTGAGGTGAAGTTGAATGGTCTGGCTATGGAGATCGTCAGCTCTTTTAAGTATCTAGGCAGTGTGTTGAATAAAGATAGGACTATGGATGAAAAAGTGCGGGAGAGGGTGCAACAGGGGAAGAGGCTTGTAGGAACGTTGAAAGCAGTAACAAGAAATAGAGTGGTCAGTATGGAAGTGAAGAAGTCCTTGCATGACAGTGTGGTAATCCCGACACTAACTTACGGAAGCGAAGCATGGACGTCCGGGAAGAGACTCAGACCAAGAGTGAGAGTGGTGAAAATTAGTTACTTGAGAAGTGCGTGCGGAGTTACATGGAGGGATAGACAGACGAATGAGGAAGTAAGAAGGTGTGGTGTGGAGGTAGATGTGCTGGAAAGTGTGAAAAGGAACAACTTGAGATGGTACGGCCATATGGAATGTATGGGAAGCGAGAGAATGACTAAGAGGGTGTACGAGAGCGAGGTGGAAGGACAGAGAGGAAGAGGTAGACCGAAGGAGAGGTGGAAGGATGAAGTGAGGAAGTATATGAATGAAGGCGGGCTGGTTGGGAGGACGGGCGTCGACTGAATGGGGACAGAGGTGCATGGGGAAGTTCGTTCGTGGCCACTCCTTCTGGGATCACGATGTCAGGCACTAGATATATATATATATATATATATATATATATATATATATATATATATATATATATATATATATATATATACAATTATACACTATGATATATTTGGCGGTATCAGTGTACGATGAACTTGTATAACTCTAAGGAAATAGTTTATGGACATAGTTTGTGTTCGGGTTTGGCCACTCCTGAAAACTTGTTGTAAGAGAGAGATGGTTTAGAGTTAAGAGAGCTAGTCTTGTTGTTGAGTGGCTTAGGAAGGGGAGAGGAGAGTTTCATTTTTGTCATTTGTGATAGTATAAAATTTATGAAATATATGGAGTAAACAAAACACCATATGAGGACTCACTTATAGTGGACATGTTAGAGGAGAAAAGTGCTCGCTTGATACTGGCTTTACTCGGATTTTAAAACATATCGCATTTCAGTTGCCGTTACCATCACTGTAGTATTAGGTGTTTACAATATAGATCACATATAACTGTATCAAACTGGTGCAGATCATAAATGGCGACGCTGTTAGCTGCCTTCCTATGATATAGTTACCGGTACTCTTAGGAATAACTTGTTAGAGTTGGAGGGTAGAAAGAAATTGTTTTTACCACTTGTATTGTTATAAGCCTTTCCTAAACTGAGAAAATAATATGTCACTAACATAAATTTATGTATGTATATAATTATATACACAGGCACGTACCTCTTAGCTGGAGGTGGCCACCTCGAGACAGAACCTGAACAAGGACACAACATAAAACACAAAATTAAAATTCAAGCACATCTAGGTCGCCCAGGAGAAGACCTAGAGACCAACGATCACTAAGGGCCTCAAGCACTCCCCTGGCCGCAATCCTTCCAGAAAGGTTCCGGTCTGAGCAGGCAGACACATAGCAGAGCACACCACAATGCCCACCCACCTCACATCCAGGCATGACTCTTTATATACACCCCCTGGACCAGGTACCTCACTGACTATTATCTAGTCCAATTGGCGCCTGACCTCCTCTCCCAACGACTGAGTTATCACTCATCTGTTCACAAGAATTCTTCATTCATTCCTATTTATTACCAATTTTCTTGCCTTTTCTATAGTCATCCCTCTACCTTCCAACGCTTTTATTACACCATCGCTCCATCTCAACGGAGGTCTTCCTACCCTCTACCTCCCCTTGTATCGGACCCATATACTCTTCTTGTAAGCCTTTCATCTTTCATTTGCTCAACATGTCTATACCAGCACAGCACACTCTGTCCACTCTGGTCGACAAGTGTTCCTGCTGTCCCACTCTCCTACATACCTTTTCATTCCTCAATATATCTATACACGTCATTCTACACATACTCTTCAAGCAGTTCATCTCCATCACTTCCAACTTTCTTTTCTCTTGTGCCGTCAGGGCCCATGTCTCAGCCTTATACAATCACTGTTGTTGCAACTATCCACTGCTACATTGCACTGTTAGCTTTCATTCCGAGATTGCTCACCTTCCACATACTTCCCATTGCTCCGGAAACTTTCTTTTCTTCACATACTCTCTGTCTTTCCTCCATTTCCATACCTGTGTCCCTGCTTTATTACTAATCCCAGATATTTAAAACACTCCACATGTTCCAGTAATTCGCCATCCAGCCGACATTTATATTTATCCTATGAGCCCCTCTAATACACACCATCACTTTACTGTTATTGACATTCACCCTCATCTTCCTCCAAACTCTTTGACTGCGCGCTGCATTTTCTACTCAGAGTTCGCCACCAATGCTGTGTCATCAGCAAACAGCAACTGAGTCAACTCCCAATGTCTACCATTCTTTCCAACTAAACCCGATCCTCTACCCATAGTTCTCATAATGATCTCCCTCACCACACCATCCATATATATAATAAACAACCACGGTGACATTACACAACCCTGTCGCAGACCTACATTTACCTCAAACCATTCACTCAACTCATTTCCAACATTAACACATGCTCTGCTCTCTTTCTAAAACCTCTTGACTGTTCTTAACACATGTCCTCCAATAAAATATATTAAAATGCTATATTAACTTTGTAAAGTTGACGGACTAAATAGAAATAGCATTCGAGGTGGATCACTGTATTGACCTGAAGAAGCTATCTGTGTAACGTTGTCAATAAAGTGTTCCTCCTCAAATGGTGTTTACATTATAGAATATTTGAATAAATCACCATATGGTTGAGGAGGTTAACATGGCCATTGCTATCCTGTACGCAATTATTTCCATGAAAAGCTCCAATTAAAACTAAATTATGATTATGCAAATATATGATGGCAAATAAAGAAGACGTATATTTAAATATTGTGGTCTATTACCCTTCACAAAATAGCTTTTTGTTTGACTATAAACATTTCCAGGGTCTATTGTACCCCGGGATGGTTCATTATTTGTTACCGAAAAATATAGTAAAGAAGGTTTGTGTGTATGTGTGTGTGTATGTGTGTGTGTGTGTGTGTGTGTGACTGTATGTGTGTGTTTCTGCATGTGTGTGTTTCTGCATGTGTGTGTTTCTGCATGTGTGTTTTTATGTGTGTGTGTGTGTTTGTAGGTGACTGTATGTGTGTTTCTGTCTGTGTGTTTTATGTGTGTGTGTGACTGTGTGTGTTTGTGCTGGTATATATATGACTGTGTTTCTGTCGGTGTGTATGTGTGTGTGTGACTGTATGTGAATGTGTGTGTGTATGAAAGAGACTATCTGTGTGTGTGTATGATTGTATGTGTGTGTATGCAAGAGACTGTGTGTGTGTGTATGCAAGAGACTGTGTGTGACTGTATATGTGTGTGTGACCAATTGTGTTTTCCCCAGGTTGCTTAAAGGGCTGGGGGATATTTAATAGTGTATTTGTTATTATTATTATAGTTTCCTCCCTAAACCACCAATAAAACTTATAAAAGATAAAGATGTACATATTTTGGTAGACAAATTTCCCGGCCAAAGGCCGGTTCCTCCAAAATTACAGGCTCGCTATTGTTCACCAAGAAATAATCGACACCCAATTGGCACGGAAGGTCTTGATATTGGTAAAGAAATTGGACGAAAGTGTTTAAAATCGATAAACTAATGTGGCAAACGCCTTTACTTTGGGGAGAAGGGGGTCCAGAAAAAACAACTACCTCTTGCGAGTTTTAGGCTATACGAAAATAAGAGCTGTAGCCATCGATATTAAGCAGATATATTAGCTATAATACAGTTCAGTAAATTTATAGATACATAAACAAAATTCAGCATATTGTAATCTCTTTCTCCATCAGAGAACTACATTATGTGTGCATTTCTGCCACTACTTTTAAGCTCCTCGGTGGCCTAGTGGTTAAGGTGTTGGAGTGCTGCACTACTGAACTGGGTTCGAGCCCTGGCTGGGTCATATCACACAAATATTAAAAGCATTTAGGCTCCACTTGTTTATTCAGAGAGACCTTAAATGTGCCCCAGATTACAAGTATCCTTCTCTAGTACTTAGCTGCTAGTGTTTGTGTGTGAGGTGTATGTGTGTAGGGCATCAAGTTACGTGAACCACGAGTCGGGTGGTGGTGGATGGAATTAGATTCCAGATGAAGCCACTACTTTTTGCTACTCGGTCGCCTAGTGGTAAAGGTGTTGGAGTGCTGCAATACTGGCCTGGGTTCGAGCCCTGGCTGGGCTCGACAAATATTTGATTATGTTAATGTTTATGACCCCAACTTCCTTATGGTGTGAAACTTGCAATTGGACAATTCACTCTATAATAGGTTTAATTTCAGTTGGTGGTAAAACGCAATGTCATCACCTTATTTACCAAGCTAATACCGAGATTATTTAACGACATAATGTTGTTATTTATGAAAACCTGGCATTACTATGACGCAGAGACGGAGTTGTTTCATATTTTTCCAGTAAGTATCGATAAATCATCAACTAAGGGATTGAACTTACCGTCAGCTGAAATAGAACACATCCCCTATCCTTGCCTAATTATAATATATACTATACGTCCAACGATCGGACCATTGCCGTGCAGACGTCGGTGAGAGCATAATATAATTAGTTAGCTTCATCATCCCAACACCTGTGAAACATATAATTATACTTATACAAGATAATTATTCATGTGAAAGAGAATTCTGTCTGTGAGGATATACCGTGCTAGAACATAGAATATAGCCATAGTCGAGACAAGAGAGAACACGTTAAAGAACGAGAAACTAATATAAAGTGTATATGTATCCAAGTAGTGCGATCCTTAACATAGTAGTTAATGTATTTTATACACAAATTACAAATTTCCTTAGTAGTAATCTTTCAGAGTTATTTTTCACTAATTAACCATACGCTATATAAAATCTAATAGTACCGGTACAGCAGAAAGTTGATAATATTCGTTCATGATCATTGCAGGCCAAATTAGGACATTGCAGGAGAAAAAAACGCCTGTGGGACGCATTTTGGGAATCACACGAGAATATTTCTGGGATTTTTACCAATATTTGATTATGGTTTCTGATTCTTAGCCTGTATTAGATTTTGGTTTGTGAATTTGTTGGGTTCGTTTAAGGGGAGATTTGTATTTATGTGTTCATTTATATGTAGAATTATTTATTATTGTCTTTAGTTTGCTCCCTAGACATCCATCAAGGTTTAAACAATATAAACCAACTTGAGATAAATGTATACAGTTTTCGGTAGAAAAATGTCATGGTTGAAGGTCGGTTCCTTCTAAAATCCAGGATTGCCATGAAGAAATCGACGCCTAAATTTTGCCAAACTAATGGAGCGAACGTAATAACATATGAAAGCTAGTAGGGATAAACATAAGGGAGAAGGGGATCCAGAAAAATACTCCCGTTGATTCCTATATCGGCACTGAAATTACGGTAGTCAATCTAACACTGCCTAACCTACCCTAGTCTACTCTTGAACTACTCCAACCTACTGTACACTGTTTAACATTTACCTTTAGGGGGGGGGGACTATGGTGTTTGTGGACTCCCTTCTCCCTCATGTTATGAGAGTTTAACACACTTGCCCCACCAGTTTGGCGATATTAAGACATTGCATCCCATTTTGTTGTCAATTGTAAGATCTTTCGTACCATTTATGTATCCATTGTTTTCCTGGCGAACATTAGCAAACCTGCAATTTAGAAGGAACCGGGGCATATTTCCACAGATAAATGCACAAATATGTCTCGAACGAGGGTGTTGTGGATATTGATTAAAGATTAATAGATGTCTAGGCAGGAAATGACAAATAAATATATATAGAGAAAACACAAATAATAAATTCTACCTGTAACGCCATTGAATGGCCACCACCCGTCAGCAATGCAGAAGTATTGCATTTCAGAATTAATATATACCTCGATCCGCTCCCTCTGGAACTCAATTCTTCAGACTAACTTTCCACCAACTTTCAATTCACAATACCAGTAGTTCATTTGAAGTCGATTCTAACTTTATTCGCGAATTTGTGTGTGTGTATATGTTTTTCCCTTGTATAACATAGACTCCTTAATTCTTTCCGGGAGAGGGAGGTGGGGAGGGGGGGGGGTCACTTCAACCATTATTATAGGGGTCAGATGGGGTTGGACCGTACTTGGTGATGTACCGTACGACAGCCCTAAATCGCTAGAAATTAGGTGTAGCAGAAAATCCTGGTAGCAATGGCAACACTGCATGCATAGCAATCGGCGGACTGAGTGACGCCAAACGGAGCATTGAAATGAGTATGTGAGGTCATTATATTGTTTTTGTCATGTCTGATGTAATGTTATGCCTTTCTATGTATATACTGTATATGATAATCTTAAGGTATTGTAGATCACAGAGATATGGGAAGAGTGAATATAAGCACTAAGGCATGTTATAGGCCAGATTTGGAAGACTTATTTCTGTTAATAAAATGTCCCCAATTTGTTTTCCCAAAACCTAGTGTAGGCATTGTTCCATACATGGACATTTCCGTGTATGGTAGGTTATCCCTGGGTTTGTAAAAGATCTTTTAACATGACTTATACATCCATCCATGCAATTTTATAAGCAGCAAAAGTAATTTCTGATAATATATGCCTTCTTTTTCTTTATATGATTATTTGAAGTATTATTTGCTTAATACTTGGCCTCCAGCCAAATATTTTGCCCAATTATAGTAGGGTATTTTACTATTTAAGTATAAGGGCTAACATTATATATATATAAGTGTCTATTTAAGCTGTAAGCTATTTTTTGGCGGTCTGTATGGTCCATCACCCCCTGAGTGATGGTCCGTACAAATTGTACCCCCCTTGAATTTATTTTCCAGTGTTGCAAGGATACTGTATTTCGTAATTATCTGCATGCCAAAGGATGTGCAAGTAATGAAAGTTTCATCCACATATAATGTTTCTCATTTCCAGCCTTCATGTGAGTTTAGATACATATTTGTACGGTCCAACCCCACCTCACAACATAATTTTTTTTTTTTTTTTTTTTTTTTCATTAAAATGGCTGGGATGTATATATTGTTTTTGTTTTGTTTTTTTAATTTACTGTGAACCCCTCACAAGTCAGATAAATCGAAAACTGAAAATACCAGGTGAGGAAGAGAGAGAGAGAGAGAGAGAGAGAGAGAGAGAGAGAGAGAGAGAGAGAGAGAGACAGAGAGAGAGAGAGAGAGAAAGCAAGAATATAAGCAAGCAAGAAAGAAAGACAGAGAAAATGAATGAGGGAGGGAGGGAGGGAGGGGGAAAGAGCAGACAGAAAAGTTAAGGCGACACTGGCAGAGGAAATAAAGATGGACACATAATATTATGTCCCCAAGATTGAGAGGTGACGTGGAGGAAAGACTGGGAGGGTCAATGACTTGGTGAACTTTGTAGGCATGCAAAAACTGAAAGAATATGTATATATAATTGTAATAGTGACAGGAAATGTATATATACTCTATCTTATATATAATATCATAGGAGGGAAAGCTGTTATGTGAGTAATATAATTTGTATTGCATTTATAATGATTCGTTATTTTCCCTATCGTGAAGCTGAGAACCTGAATAAATCAACGGGGTCAGAACTGGCTCGGATAATACAACAAGGATATCGATCTCTCCCAAAGGCTACAGAATACACAATTTCGGTTCACACGTTTTATATCTTATTAGCTAGGGTACATACTGTATATGACATAAGTCAAGTCTCATCTTTAAGGACATGAGCTTGAAGGACTATTGATCACGATAATGGATATTAATCACTGTGGATAAACGTGCACATAATAATTGGAATAAAAGATGAACTCATGGATCAAATACATAAAATAATAATGTAGTAAGCCACTAGAGAATCTGTAAAGGTAACTGGAAAAAGCTAAAGGATTAGCCGACAATGGTAGATCAAAGTTACTGCGCCCGCGTGCTCACAATAAATATTTGCTATGGAAATTAGGATTTCAACTGAGGTCTGAATAACTTGTAAGTTAATTCAGAAAATAAAATATATAAATCTTAATCAACTCAAAGAGTTACAATATTGAATAATAATTTAATTCAATGAGAAATAATTATACGAGCCAGTAGAGCCAGTACGCTGGCTAAAATCGCCTCTCCGTAGTCAAAGTGCAACGTAGGTCTGACAGGAATTCAAATCGATAATTAATCAAGCTAGGCCTGAGGATGAGGTCAGAGAGCGAAATCTGTTAACACAGTTCTACTAGAACACAATAAGAACTCTCTCTGTGTACACTTGTTGTATGCTCACGTACCCAGCCAACAATAAACACAAAATTAAGATCTGCTGAGTGTTCACAATAATTTACGTGTAGTGCGATGTATTTTTATCCCGAACGGATTATGTAAAGCTCAGATCTACAATATAAGAGATATATTCCCAGAATTATACCTATATCATTCCCTGCAAATAGAGTGTGTAATGTTCTCTCAACACGAGGGGCGATAGCAAATAAGAAGAGAATCTACAATCTCTGTATTTACGTTAAATTGAACACTGCATATCTTAATCACCCTTCGCAATATTTAAATCAAACACTTTATACAACGAGAAACACTTAAGTTTTGGATGAAGGTATAGGTGACGTAGCCCATGAGAGATCTGGTCATGCATAGTACCTGAGTCTGACATAATCCAGGGGGACCCTTGACACACACACACACTCTCCCACCAGGTATCCTCGCTCCTCACTCGTGACACACCTCCGTCGTACTTTAAGGGGAGATTAGCTTGCCCCTACGGCAGTACTTCCCAATTGAGTTGGGTCTTTAGACTCTTTCCGTATTGCATGCACCTAGAAGGGAATGTGCTACGAAGCCCCGTCTGTACTTTACGTATTGTATGCGTCCTAGAAGGGAATGCTCTACCAAGGCCAGCCGCAATTTTGCCTACCAAATCTTGGTTCGGCCAGGTAATGTTTCGATTTATTTATGAGTCATGGGTAGAGCTTCTCGAGGTATAAAAGGACATGAAAAATATAGTTTTTGAATATTGCACCGGTTATTATCATTCTTAAAAATACAATATACATATGGTTATAGGGGTGGACACATTCTTTATTTATTAAAATTATATACAAGGAGGAAAGGGTGTATAGGAATGAGTACAAATTAATTTAGTGTGTTGTGTAATTACATACATTTGGTTGTGTTTATGGAAAGGAATCTTTATTAACCTTTCTGGCCCGGGGGCGCTATCCTAAGGACGTTGTTGAGATCCGGGCGATCTGGCCGAAATACGTCTACGCCTAGGCTACGGTATCTTTGTTATTTTAACTGCTAGAAAATTCCCACGCATGTCTGAACGTACTGTGGTTTCCAATCTGTAGACTGGCGATAAGTAGAGCTCTCTAAGTCAACTGGTTCAGTTGTGATGAAGATTTCCGTGGAGCGCATTTTGCCGCGACATTAGCAATGTGACACACTTTTCAAGACTGAATCTGTCTTTGCAGACCACACGACAACAAAGTTCCGACGTCTGCTTGCTGCCAGAGGTGCGTGCGTCGCCTCCGACAGGCTTTGTTTAGATACGTCGGACGCGCGGCTTTCAAAACAAGCTAACAGACTATATAAGGACACCCGGGTTCCTGCCTATCTGCCGCGGTGTCCTTATATAATGACAACTGGGCCAAAAGGGTTAAGCAGGATACGGAAAAGGTAATGGTTTCTCCATATCGGTGTTGTTATAGTGGTGGTCATAATAGAGTTGCATCGGAAGGCAAGGAGGTGGTTGATGCCTTAATTGCATAAACCTGTCTTCATCGTAGTCCAGATCCGGTCCCTGAAGGTATGTCAGACATTTTCTTTTGGGTGGGAGTGGGTAGATTAGCAGGTACTCTTTGGGGCACAGGTAGGGGGGTTGGGCTGGTTTTGTAATAGGGATGACTGATTCCTTTTCTTCCATTTATTTAACCTGGGTGCCTCCCCTATTCACGATTGTTCCTCTATCACTGCAATTCTACACTCTGCTTGTTGAGGAGGCCTTTCTTCTTCTTACGGTTGTTGTTGAGGAGGCCTTTTTTCTTCTTCCGTTATTACAGAAACTATTCCAATTATAACAATATACCTGTGGTTTGGTGTTTCCCGTACCCATGCCAAGAAGTACCTGGCTGGTATAGGAGTACTTCCACCCTAGGAGCAACATAAGCCTAGTACTGTCGGCCTTCGACGTCTTTAGTAGCAAACGAATATAGCCCTTCCTTGCTCAGGTAGTGTCAGCCACTAAGACCATTTATTCATTGTTCATTACCACACATAGCATGGAGTATTAAATATACTGTATGTGGGGTACCTACTTTGTAGTGGAGCTTCTACTCATAGAATAGCAGGCTGCACTGTAAAATTTTGAGCATTTAATTGTAACAATAATGGTACACATAAACAATGTTTTTCGGTTTATATTTTTAAATTAGAACACATAAACGATTAGAAGACTTTTTGTGTGTACCATTATCTTATAGTTAATATGGGCATTGTTGGTGTATGCTGGATCTTCATTATGAACAATGTTGTCAACATGTTGGTAACATAACGGTATAGGAACGACCCACACCAATGTTGTCAATAGTTGGGTGTACTTTGTCACCAGTAAATGTTCCCAGGGTGTATGGTCTTGGCTTAACAGCTACAGTTGTAATCCACAATATACAAACACCCACTTGAATATAGCCTATATAGAACCCAAACAATTATATAATCAACATTTATTATTTTCACTCCCATCACCAAACACTTGCAAATTATATTAAATGAAACATTTAATCCTCCCGGGATTCAAACCTGGGATACCACACACAGAACTTACAAACTCTATCCATAACACCATCAAGACATTTAAAGGTGCAGCATATGACCACGAATAATATATATACAATTATCGACTACTAAACATCAATCTTATCATGTAATTATTATACCCAACTGCACTATGAATAGCTTAATGCTTATGTGAGAAGAAAGAACACATTAGGGGGCACATAATCTCAAAAGGACTGACCTCACAACAAATGTATTCCTTAACCTCTAAGCTATAGACATATTCTTGATCAATTTAACTCCGAGCCCCAAAACACCCACAAATGAAATCAATGAAATCATGTGATCCTCCCAGGATTTGAACCTGGGATACCAGGTTCTGGGGTATGACCGAACTGCATGCGGTAATGTATAAAATCCCTCAAAGTTTGGCTATATATTAATAGGACTTCAGAGGCTATAAACCCTACTGGATTATTAAGCCAGCACACTATGTCAAAAATCGCTACAGGACTAGAGCCTCTTGTCGAGAACTCCAGTCCCTTGTTAAAGATACAAATAGGTGTATAGCTAATATACCTTCTGACTGTACACTTAAATGTTAAAGAGTATGACTTTAACGGTTAAAAGTTTTAAATGGGTATATACCTATTATGGCTTATGGCGCTGACATGATTTATTTGAGAGAGAGAGAGAGAGAGAGAGAGAGAGAGAGAGAGAGAGAGAGAAAGGAAGAGTCCTAGCAATTTCAAGGTCACCTGCATAAGGAATATATTCTACTGTACACCGTGATATACAGTATACGCCTATAAAATGATTGCAATCAATATATACCATATATTTATATATATATATATACAGTATATATAATTTTAATTATATGTGTGTATATATATATATATACATATATATATATATATGGGCCGACACCCACCAGGAACTAGAAAGACTATCCCAAGTTTTAGTAAATAACGGATACTCCAACTCCGACATCTCCAGCACCATCAACCACCATCTTGAAAAATGCTACACCCAAAGCCCTCCCAACATTGACCCCCCCAATGAAATTAAGATCTTCTACCGCAATTACATGTCCTCTGAACACAAAAATGACGAGGCCGTCTTAAAAGAAATAATCTCCAAGCATGTCCACCCAACCAACCCGGAAAACAAAATCAAATTAATAATTTATTACAAATCCCCCAAGACCTCCAACCTCGTTCTCCGCAACAAACCAGCCTCCACCAAGATAAAGAGCCGATGACCGACGATCACGTCATTTACCAACATACCTGTAATTATGAGGACTGTGGACCTCATTCCTATATTGGTATGACGCAGACTCGTCTTTCACGTCGGTTAACTCTTCACCTTCAGGCTGGAGCCATCAAAGACCACTATCTCACCCCTAACCACCCTCACCTCACACGCAACGAGTTAGAGAAACACACCACCATACTCGATAAAGAAAGTGACCCAAGGAGATTACCTATACTCGAAGCTTTATATATCCAAGCCTTACATCCCAACATCAACAACCAAACTCTGGACCTTCAGATCCTTCCTTCTGCCAAAAGGCACTACCCTACAGGACCTAACACCCCTCCTCGCCCCCCGGTGCCCTTGACGCAGCCCCCCGCGCTACCTCCTTCAGCTTCGTCTTCTGCAGGCGCCACACAACTTAGGCCACGCCCCTCGACACGCAGCCAATCAGCTTCGACCCCACCTACTGACCACCATCCCGCATCCAGTGCGCATGCGTGAAGCGGTTAACCCCTTTCTCTCTCCTAATTTACGCTTCCACCAATAGCAGACTTTTGCCCCCTGTTTTCCGCCTCCTCTGATCCTCCACCCTCTATATATACCCTTCCTGTTTACCTTTTATATCATTCCTTCCTTACTTGATAATGCTGGTTGTCCAGTGAAACGCGTCGTATATCCTGTATCATCATGTACATTTATGTAACCCTGTACCACCAAGAATTTTGCTCATCTCCTTCATCTACTTCCTGCCACCCAGCGAAAACTCATCAGAGACCTGGAAACTTTGAATAATAAAATTTCCAACGCAGAAATTGCCATTTCTTTCAACCTCGTACGTATTAAAGAAAATATATATATATATATATATATATATATATATATATACTGTATATACTTACTCTTTCTCTCTCTCTCTCTCGTTCTCTTTCTTTCTCTTCCTTTCCTTCTTCCTTTCTTTCTTTGCGGACTCGCTGTTTTCCAGGCCACTCCTCAAACAACCCATTTATCTCTGACCCCCGGGCAGTACCACCAAGCAGTATTCTCTCTCTCTCTCTCTTCCTGTCTCCCTTCCTTTCTCTTAATTTCTTTCTTCGCGTGACTCACTGTTGATTGCAATCATTTTATTGGCGTATATATCACGGTGGGTGTACGGTAGAATACACTCATTACGCAGGTGACCTTGAAATTCTTAGCACTCTTCTCTCTCTCTCTCTTTCTCTAATTATCATACTATATATAGCCTGTATTCCATTTTCTCTCCCAGGCCTTGGTAGCTGGATACATATCTTTCTGCCTCACACATCAGGGGTATCAGGAAAACCCTCTTTATATAACATACACATCCAACTTCATGACATTGCCCTACATCGCTATCCTCTATCCATAAAATACTACTCTTCCCACTACATATCATACATGTAACACCATACACTTACCTTATAAATATGGCAGTACAATTGTTAAGAGCAAACCTGGTGGTCCCTCGGATATCCACCCCCGGCAGGGTTGGGTTATTGACACAGGGCCCTCCCGGTCGTCATCATGCGACTGTGTCAAGAGCATTGCAACGTCCCAAAGCTGCTTGTCAGTACAGCTATTCTTTAGTAATATAAGGGGACTTCACTCTAACATCAATTCTGTACACCAATTTCTTCAAGCAGAATCCCCTACTCTCCTTTTTTTGACAGAGACTCAAGTAACATCCACATCTGACACATCTAGATTTAATTTTCCAGGTTATCAACTGCTCCAAAATTTCAGACCTAAAGGTGGTGTATGTTGCTTCGCAAAATCTGAAATTGCCCTGGAGGAGGTTACTAGTTTCAATTGTCCCTATTTTGATTATTCTATATACAAATTAATTTCTGCTGGTAAATGTAAATACATATGTTGCATCTACCGTTCCCCAAATACTCCTCCAGAGCAAAGTCTTTTTGATTCTCTGTCCTCACAACTCAGTGTCCTCAACTTAAATGCTTCTTCTGAAATCACTGTGTTGGGTGATTTTAATGTCCATAATGTTGAATGGTTCACTCATTCAGCCAGGACTGATGATGCTGGTCTTGAATGTGAGCTATTTGCAGACTCATTTAATCTCATTCAAATAGTCAACCAACCCACCCGTGTACCAGATAATCCTAATCATAATTCCCACCTACTGGACTTATTTTTAACAACCAATTCAGAAAATTATGATGTTACAGTGAGGTCCCCCACTTGGATCTTCTGATCACTGTCTGATCCAGGCCACCTGACTATCACCTACCTCACCTTCCCACTCTGATCCTGTTTTGGTGACTAAATGGCATTACGATAGGGCAGACTGGGAGGGTCTTCAAGGTTTCTTTATTGATATTCCCTGGACCTCTTTCTTTTCTAATGATGCACACTCCACCTTGAGCCACATACAAGATTTTGTAAAAATTGGAATGGAAACTTTTATTCCTCATCAAAAGACAGTAAAAGATCTAATTCACCTATATGGTTTGACCATAATTGTGCTAGAGTAACTGAACAAAAAGCAATAGCCTACAATGCATACACAAGATCAAAAACACATGAAGACTTTAATTACTTTAGAAACATCAGAAATCATGCCAAAACTGTATTAAACCTAACTAAATCAAACTTTCTCCATAAGCAGGCAAATAAACTTCTAAATAATCCAAATGATAACAAAATATTTGGGGTCTACTCTTAACATCATTCAAATCCAACTTCACATATACTGCTTCATATGCCATTCCACCAATTAAAATCTCCGACTCGGGCAATCTTGTGTAGAAGTGACCCACGACGGTAAAGGCCTAACCGTCTTGCATGATATTTTCTTCCGACCAACTCAACCCTAGGCTGAATAGTGTTGAATAAATCAAGATGGTCCCTGGCCTACGTTACTTTTAAATTTGTCACCCATGACAATTCCCACTCCAACTTAAGCGATTCATCCAGCACACAGCACATGTCCAAAACAGATATTTTGCAGAATCAATCTCAGTCAGACAGATAAATGCTCACTGGTCCAGATGAAATTCCTCCACAATGAGTACTTAAGCAATTGCCTCCTTGGTTGCTCGCTCACTGTATTAACGGACAAAAGTTTATTCCGGTCATGTGATACTGCATACGTCTATGCCTCCCAGTACCCTGGAAAAACAAAACAAAAAGAAGCAACACATCCATGCCAGTTCCTAAAAAAGGTGCCCCTTCAGATCCATCAAATACAGAAACCAATAGCTATAACTTCCACTCTTGGCAAAGTTTTTGAAATTATATTAAATATATCAAATAATTAGCATCTGGAGAATTAATAAAATTAATCAGGTGATAGTGCAATATGGTTTTAGGGACGATGTCGATCAACTGCAGACATTCTTTGCCTTCTTACGCATCAAATCAACCAAGCTACAGACCAACATGGTGAAAGCCCCATTACAATAGCACTGGATGATATCAAAGTCATTTGATAGAGTCTAAGGCCATCAATCCCTTATTGTCAAAGATGTCACCCATACGGCCGTGCATCATTAGATTCCGCACTAATTTCTTCTTATCTTCATAACAGAAAAAATACGTGTAATGGTAGATGGCCTTTAATTCTCAATTTCACTTCAATAAATGCTGGCTGCTTCCACCCAGGGTATCAGTTTTGGCCCCAACTTCTGTTCCTCATTCATATCAAATGATCTCATATCTACCACTCATAATCCAATACATTCCTACGCAGATGTACTCAACACTCTCACAGTACTTCCCATTTACCAATTCTTTTCAGACTCTTCACCCAACCCGATCTTATAAATTCAAAAATAAACAACTTGCAATTTCTTTGTCTCTGAACCATGACCTTTCTAGAATTAATCGAGATCCCCCTCCCCTCCCCCTCGCTTCCGGCTTCGCGGGGACAAGCGCCAGCAGAATCTAAGTTTCTGCCGACACTTTAGACTGCACAGTGGTGGCCGGCCCCAAAACCAGTTACATTTCAATTTTCTAACCGACAGAAATCTCAACTGACTCCCAATATATTTTTTAATTGATGTAAATATTCCCACTCTCCCCTAGTATTTGACATTCTCGGTGTAACATTAAATACTAACTTGAGCTGGACAAACATTATGTTTAGAAGACTTGCTAAGAATTGCCTCTAAAAAAACTGGGGACCTCCTGTACAGAGGTTCGAGAATTCTTCACTGAGCGAGCAGTTGGCCCGTAATATCTAACAAGTCAATGTGCGCTCTCAGATGGATTACTGTTCACCTCTGTGGAGGTGGAAGTGGAGTGGTTTGCATATGAGGGCAGTTGGACAAAATTCAACAATAAAGCTATTAGATTATCAATAATCCTGCAATCACACAGGACCTTACCTACATTAGCCATACTAAGAAACGTTGCATCCCTTGCATTATTCAACAGATATTTTCACAGCAATCTGTTTCCGAGGAACCTTGCTTTCAATTGTGCCGCCTCTCCACATCTTTCCCCGTTTAAGAACTATGGCATCTGAGAGCGCCCATGAATTTACACTTTCTCCTACCAATACAACAATGCAGAACTTCTGCTCTATCAGAATTCATTTATCCCCAGAGCTTACTACTCTTTGGAATTCACGTCCCTCGAATTGCTTTCCAGCAAACTTACAATCAACAAATGTTTAAAAAATCCAGTTGTTACCACACATGTTTATGAATGGAGGATGACCTTTAGGCAACATGGACCTTTTTGTTTTATCTGTGTTTTTCCTTCCTCCGTTCATTGTCCTCTTAAAAAAAAAACAAAAAAAAAAAACAACATACATATATATATATATATATATATATATATATATATATATATATTATATATATCTATGAGAATATATCACCAAATACAACGTGGGCCACTAAATGTTTTTCCTAGTCTCTCAGTGGGGATCGACCCATCGGACGCATCAGAACGATAGGCCGACGCCTTAATCAATTACACCACGGCAGTCTAGGCTGCCGTGGGGTAATTGATTAAGCGTCCGGCTATCGTTTTGATGGTCGATGGTTCGCTCCCGCACTGAGAGGACAAACATATATATATATATATATATGTATATATATATATATACGTCTATAAAATGATCGCAATCAATATATACCCTATATTTATATATATACAGTATATATATATATATATATAAATATATGGTATATATTGATTGCAATCATTTTATAGATATATATATACTGTATAATTATATATAAATATATGGTATATATTAATTGCAATCATTTTATAGATATATATATACTGTATATATATATAAATATATATCGTATTGAGTGCCGATCATTTTATAGGCGTATATATCACGGTTGTACAGTTTAGAATACATTTCCTTACGCAGGTGACCATGCAACAGTCCTTAGCACTCTTCTCTCTCTCTCTTTCTATATATATATATATATATTATAATATATATATATATAGTAATCTATATATATATATATATATAATATATATAGATATATAGATATAGACGGGACAGAGAGAAG